>APFE031260075.1:208092-273718 GCA_000404065.3 Pinus taeda | reverse complement strand
CAACAACAACAACAACAACAACCTTTAAATATGAAAGTCAATCTTTAAATGTAATTTATGAGTTTTTATTTACTAAATCATTTATGATTGCTATACAAGGATATCATGTGAAAGTGTGAAAGTATTTAAGAATGTGAAAAAATTGTGAGAATGTAATTTTGTGAGTTCAAAGAATTTGAAAAAAATGTGAGAATGTAATTTTAAGAATTCAAATTTAATAAATCATTTATGTTATACAAAGTATCAAATGAAAGAATTGCTTGTGGAAAAAATAGAAACACTTATGAGTTTATTTTTAAACAAATTTAATAAATCATTTATGTTATACAAGGTATCAAATGAAAGAATTGCTTGTGGAAAAAATAGAAACACTTATGAAAGCCATTTGAAAGTGAAAAAAATGCCCAATCAAATTTTAAAAGGTAAAGTTTGAATTTTTAAAAACAATAATTGATTAAAATTTTATAAACCAGAAATGATTGTGAGAAGGGTTACCCCTTCTCAAAAAAAAAAATCTGATTATGTATTAAAGTATATAGTTTGTGAGTGTACATCAAAAATAATAATACAATTTACAATTACATAAATGTAATTCCATCCTCCTCAATTACACGTAATATGTGACTATTCCTTTACCAAGCACTTCCCATCCTGTTGTTCTTCAAGTTCTTCTCATATACCTTTTCTGGACCTCTTCCCATCATGTTGCTCTTCAACTTCTTCTCATATACCTTTTCTGATCTCTGTTTCATACCACAAGAAAATTGAAGTTTTAAGAATATTTCTATTTTAAAATAATAAATAACAAAAACAAAATAAGATCTAATTCAAAATGTTAATGTTATAAAATAAAAATTAGTTTTTCACTCCCACATAAAAAAAATTCACTCTCACATAAAATTGCCAGTAAAATTTGATCTACCTTCCCATATACTACATAAATAACAAAAACAAAAACAAAATAAGATCTAATTCAAAATGTTAATGTTATAAAATAAAAATTAGTTTTTCACTCCCACATAAAAAAATTTCACTCTCACATAAAATTGCCAGTAAAATTTGATCTACCTTCCCATATACTACATTCTGTCAAAGCACTCTGCATCTACTACATTCTGTCAAAGCACTCTGCATCTGTATACTACTTTCTGTATTTTACTACTTCCCCATATACTACTTTCTGTCAAAGCACTCTGCATCTGTTTAACAAACAAAAACAATTAGTAGAATGTTTTCCAACATCTAATTCAAAATAAATATCATAAATAATAAGAATTAATCCATAATGAATATCTCACATGAATTGTGAAAACAATTCCATCTGATTCATGACTTCTGGTCAGAAACCCAAGCCCTCTCCCCTTTCTGTCACAACACTTTGCATCTGTTTAAGAAACACAAACAATTAGTTAAATATTTTTCAGCATCTAATTCAAAATAAATAAATATTATAAATAATAAAAAATAATCTAGTTTATAAATTTTATGAACATCTCACATGAAATTGTAAAAACAATTCCATCATCTTCTCATTTATGACTTATCGTCGAAAGCCCTGTCCCCATCCACTTGTTTAACACTGGTTTTATAAGATGGGAAAATAATCTTCTAATCACAAAATTATTAATAAATAATAAAAACAAAATACAATAATTAACTATCCTTCCTGACAAATAACTATTATATATTATAAAAATTAGTTCTTTGTCAATTTCACCCAGAGTATAGCATATAAAGTAAATAGTGATAAATTACAAAAACAATATCTACATTATATTGTATAGAGTATTGAGGTGAACCTAAACAACTGGATGTGTTCTTGAAGCATTTCTGGATGTGTTCTGGAAGCATTTCAAGTTTCATAAAAGATATGTATATGTTATCAATTCAATTCATTTGGAACATAAGAACTATAAACTGCTATCGAGGTATTGAAAGTGCCATAAGATAATACTACAATGCCGAGAGTTCTTCCCCTTAAAAGAAGACCAATTGGAAAATCATGACAAAAATTCCTGGGAAAATCCAATTGACCGATAGTTCTTCTTCTCCTTAAAAGAAGACCGAAACGAATCCCGTCAACATCAATTGAGGAAGGCACGCCTAAAACCCTATTGGGGGGTTAATGTCGCTAACAAATGCAATAAAAATGGCTATTCAAGGTCAAGGTAATCAACTGAAACCACACTAACAGTAACTGGGTATGTACAGCAATTTGGATAGGGATAATGAATTGGTTTTAAAAACATAAACTATCAAAAAAGGTCATCGCTCTCACAGAAGTCACTCAGGGAAGTAACTCTTCGAATCATTAGGGTAGTGACATACTGATCGAGGCCACACATCGCAAGACATACTGACATCGGTCTCCTTTTAATTAATAGCGATGTACATCCATTATAAATTTCATGCCCATTGTACCATTCAATATGTTTTATGGTACAACAATTGACCTGCTTTTATTTGATCTGGGTCCAATACTGTTTCTAAACTAAGTGATACAGGCCATGACGGGTTTCAACATCTGTGATGGGTCTCAATCGCTTTCCTCCATGACCACCCACAAACTATCAATGTCCAGGGGAGTTGATTTATGCATGATGAAATTGCTTACATGAAAAGCAACAACATTCAAATATATACTCGTTGATTTCTACAGGATGAATATAGTGAATATGCATCAGAAGGTATGTGCAATTTTCCAACTACATTCAAAGATATACACGTGATGAATATAGTGAATACCCGTCAGAAGACATGTGCAATTTACCATGAAGAACAGTAGAAGTATATTTTTGGGTCACTGGAACAGTAGAATGTTCACCTTATATGTATCTTAAGTTAAAGATGACAGAGAAAGAGTAGTAAAAGAATTATTGGACATGAACATATATCATGTGAGGTCTATCCAGTAGTGTGACAGCTCAGTTTGGAGAACATCACACTGAAGATCTGAAGAATCCAAGGAATTACTATGACAAAAAAGGAGTTCATTCTACATGGCAAACTGTAGCACTCAAGTAGGCATCTGTCAAATACTTTTAACAGAAGGTGAAGCTAAATGACTTCAATAGTAACTTTAAGTTTGTCTATTGATTCTATCTGTTTATTTTCCATTTATCCCAACATCATTGTGGCAAAGAACACAACATATCTAGAATAGAAAACTGTTAGTTTTGCTTCTTATCAAATTGTGATAAAGGAAGCTAAAGCCTGAGAATTTCCTGTCATCCAGGGCTAGTTCCGTTTCACTCGTTATTTCCTTATCAAATTGTCATAAAGGAAGCTAAAGCCTGAGAATTTTCTGTCATCCAGGGCTGGTTCCATTTCACTCGTTATTTCCTGAATTTTACTCCTTAATTGACTGACCAACTCCCAACTCCCAAGAATGTGACTCAGTTGAGATAATAAAATATGCAATTTATATAGGAAGTTTTTCAAGGGTTTCGGAAGCATCATGACGCACCTAACTAATCTTAACTAATCTTACCAATAAAGATATCAATTAATGGAGGGTGGCTGCAAAGGGACTACCTTCTTATCTATGCAAACTGTAACACTCCAGCAAGAATCTTTCAAATACTTGTAACAAAAGATGAAAACGAATGACTTCATTAGTAAAAGTAAACTAAAATTGATTCTCTCAGGGTATTTCCATTTATCCCAACATTATTGTGGCAAAAGACACAAGATACTTAGAAAAACCATTAGCTTTGCTTTCCTATCAAATTGTGATTAAGAAACCTGAAGCTTGACAATTTTCTCAATCATCCAGGGCTGGCTCTGTTTCATTCTTTATTTATTGAATTTCACTCCTTCCTTGACGCTCAGCTTCCATGAATGTGACTGAGTTGAGAGAACTTTACAAAATATGCAATTTATATAGCATTGAGCTTTTTGGCTACACCCACGGAGATGAGACTGTTGATTTGATGCGGGCCTTTAATCCAGATGGAGACAAAGCTGTCCTCAAGTATAATAACTCCAATCTGGCCGGTGGACTCTGCCCTGCCCGTGCTACTTGTTATGAATGCAGGAGCTGATGATCACTGCTGCCTCTCTTTACCGTTACAGCTAGTATGTGGCCAAGAAGAAAGAGGGGCGGCATATATAGAAGACATATGTTGTGTTACTTAATTCTATCTCTGTCTAGTTCACAGGGCTCAGTTTCATTTAGGTTTTAGCACTAAAATTTGGACTACAGTTACAGATTTTTCACCAGATCTTCTCTAGTTCACAGCTCTCAGTTTCATCTAGGTTTTAGCACTCAAATTTGAATTACAGTTCATTGAGGTTCACAGTTACAGATTTCTTCTCCAGATCTGGGAGTTGTCTACCCAACCATATTCAAGGATATACTCATTGTTGATTTAGACAGGATGAATATAGTGAATATGCGTCAGAGGGCATGGGCAATTACAGATTTCTTCTCCAGATCTGGGAGTTGTCTACCCAACCATATTCAAGGATATACTCATTGTTGATTTAGACAGGATGAATATAGTGAATATGCGTCAGAGGGCATGGGCAATTTACGATGAAGAACAGTATAAGTATATTTTTGGGTCACTGGAACAGTAGAATGTTCACCTTACATGTATCTTAAGTTAAAGATGACAGAGAAAGGGTCGTAAAAGATTTAGTGGACATGGACATTATCATATAGTGTCTAGTAAAAGCCCCTTTGTCTATCCAGTAGTGTGACAGCTCAGTTTGGAGAGCATCAGACTGAAGATCTGAAGAATCCAAGGAATTACTATGACAAAAAAAAGATTTCATTCTACATGGCAAACTATAGCACTCAAGTAGGCATCTGTCAAATACTTTTAACAGAAGGTGAAGCTAAATGACTTCATTAGTAGCTTAAGTTTGTCTACAATTGATTGTCTCTGTGTATTTCCATTTATCCCAACATCATTGTGGCAAAGGACACAAGATATTTAGAATGAAAAACTGTTAGTTTTGAACCCTATCAAATTGTGATAAAAGAATCTGAAGCCTGACAATTCTGACAATTCTGTGATCCAGGGCTGGTTCTGTTTTACTCTTTATTTCCTGAATTTTATTCCTTACTTGACTGGCCAACTCCCAAGAATGTGACTCAGTTGAGAGAACTTAATAGAATATGCAATTTATATAGGAAGTTTGTCAAGGGTTTTGGAAGCATCATGGCACACCTCACTAATCTTACCAATAAGGATATCAATTAATGAATGGCTGCTGCAAAGGGACTACCTTATCTATGCAAACTATAACACTCACTCAAGCATCTTTATAAATACTGGTAAGAAAAGGTGAAAACGAATGGCTTCATTAGTAAAGTTAATCTAAAATTAAATCTCTCAGAATATTTCCATTTATCCCAACATTATTGTGACAAAGACATAAGATACTTAGAAAAAACCATCAGCTTTTCTTCCTATCAAATTGTAATTAAGGAACCTGAAGCCTGAAAAATTTCTCAATCATCTAGGGCTCGCTCTGTTTCACTCTTTATTTCTTAAATTTCACTCCTTCCTTGACTGGCCAACTTCCAAGAATGTGACTCAGTTGAGAGAAATTTACAAAATATGCAATTTATATAGCATTGAGCTTTTTGGCTATACCCACGGAGATGAGACTGTTTGATTTGACGCGAGCCTTCAATCCAGATGGAGACAAAACTGTCCTCAAGTATAATAACTCCAATCCAGTCGGTTGACTCTGCCCTGCCCATGCTACTTTTTAAGAATGCAGGAGTTGATGATCACTGCTACCTCTCTTTACCGTTACCCCTAGTATGTGGCCAAGAAGAAAGAGAGACTGCATATATAGAAGACATAATACATATGATGTTGTGTTACTTAATTCTATCTCCGTCTAGTTAACAGCTCTCAGTTTCATCTAGGTTTTAGCACTCAAATTTGGGTTACAGTTCATTGAGGTTCACAGTCACAGATTTATTCTCCAGATCTTCTAGTTTACAGCTTTCAGTTTCATCTAGGTTTTAGCATTCAGTTTCATACAGTTCACAGTTACAGATTTCTTCTCCAGATCTGGTTTATGTAACGCGAAATTATTGAAGTAACAGTAAGTGGCAAGTTCTGTCTTCATTCTCGCGATTGTGTTTTTGCTTCAAAGTTCTGAATTTACTTGACATCTTGTGTTAATGCCGTTTATGTTTTAACCAAAGTCCATTTAATTCGAATAATTGTCCTGCCTATAAAATCTCATTTTTGTGGATGCCAAAAAGGTCACTGATTTTGTCAAGGGTTTTGGAAGCATCATGGCACATCTCACTTGATTTTACCAACAAGGATCAATTTAAATAGGTGGCTGTTTCAAAAGGGCTACCTTCTTATCTATGCAAACTGTAACACTTAAGCAAGCATCCATCAAATACTTGTAACAGAAAGTGAAACTGAATGACTTCATTAGTAACTGAAGTTCGTCTACAATTGATTCTCTAAGCATATTTCTATTTATCCCAACTTTATTGTGACAGAAAACACAAGATACTTAGAATGAAAAATAGCTAGTTATGCTTCCTATCAAATTGTGATCAAGGAATCTGAAGGCTGAAAAATTTCTCAATCATCCAGGGCTTGCTCAGTTTCACTCTTTGTTTCTTGAATTTTACTCCTTATCCTTGACTGGCCAACTTCCAAGAAAGTGACTCCGTTGAGAGAACTTAATAGAATATGCAATCTATATAGGAATTTGGTCAAGGGATTTGGAAGCATCATGGCACACCTAACTGAGCTTTACCAATAAGGATAGATTTAAATGGATGCAGGCTGCAAAGGGGCTACCTTCTTATCTATACAAATTATAACACTCATGCAGGCATCTTTCAAATACTTGTAACAAAAACTGAAATCGAATGACTTCATTAGTAACTTAAGTTTGTCTACAATTGATTTTCTCAGTATATTTCAATTTAACACAGCATTATTGTGGCAAAAAACACAAGATCCTTAAAATTAGAAACCGTTACTTTTGCTTCCTATCAAATTGTGATCAGTGAACCTGAAGCCTGACAATTTTTTCAATCAACCAGGGCTGGCTTTGTTTCATTCACTCTTTATTTCTTGAATTTCACTCCTTAATCCATGACTGGCCAACTCCCAAGTATAGGACTTAGTTGAGAGAACTTGATAGAATATGCAATTTATATTATAAGTTTTTGTCAAGGGGGGATTTGAAAGCATCATGGCACACCAAACCAAGCTTACCAATAAGGATCGATTCAAATGGTTGGAGGCTGCAGAAGGACTCCCTTCTTATCTATGCAAACTCTAACACTCAAGCATCATCTGTCAAATACTTGTACATAAGGTGAAACTAAACAATTTCATTAGTAATTTAATTTTGTCTGCAATTAATTCTCGGTATATTTCCATTTCTCCCAACATTATTGTGGCAAAGAACACAAGATATTTAGAATAAAAAATGGTTTGGTTTTGCTTCCAATCAAATCGCGGTCAAGGAACGTGAGGCCTCACAATTTTCTCAATCATCCAGGGTGGGCTCTGTTTCACTCTTTATTTCTTGAATTTCACTCCTTGTTTTTTGTGTGGCCAACTCCCAAGTATGGGGCTTAGTTGAGAGAACTTTATAGAATATGCAATTTATATAGGAAGTTTTGGCAAGGGATTTAGAAGCATCATGGCACACCTCACTAATCTTACCAATAAAGATCAATTTAAATGGATGCAGAGGGGCTACCTTCTGACACATGAAAAAGGCCCAGCCCTGTATTTGCACTTCCAAATTTCTCATAGACATTTGAAGTGAAATACGATGGTCATGCAAATCAGCAGCCTATTGCTTTTCAAAGTAGAAATTGACTGACAAGGAGAAGTTGTTATGCATCTATGATAAGGAAATGTTGACCCTTATGCATGTTAGAGGAAAATTCAAGCCATATTTATTGGGACAACACCTCAAAATCCAAATGGAGCGTGAAACTTTGAAGTATTCATTTTCCTAGTGGAATTTTTGTGAAGCTGGAAAGTAGACCACAAGGTTTTTACTTTGAAATTCAACACCAGGGCATAAATAATGCTTCAGCCGATTTCTTAGCTATGCTATCGGAGCTGTGTGCCATATCTATGGTAGAACTGGGATGCAAAATTCGAAGGACCCAAGACTAGGGCAATGGGTATACATTTTCACTCAATCTGAATTTTTTTAAAAGAATTGCAGATATCTAATACTGAAATCTATATTTTAAGAAGTGATAGAAGAATGCCATTTCCACCTATTATTGGTCAATTGGTCTGTTTTGGGTTAATAGAGATGTGTCAGCCCACCATTCCTAATTATTGGGTGCAGGGTAGGTGATCATCTCAATAAAAATCTTCTCACCGTTGGCCAGAATGCCCAGGTTCATTTGAATGTGCCTGGTGCTCTTGCACCCTTTCCTCCCCATCCAGAATATCCCTCTTGCTCATGAGTCATAGCTTCATGGGCAGATCCTTTTCATCGACATTCTTCTTTCAACATTTATTTCTCTTAGTTGAAGGGAGAACCCCAACAGAAGAGATAGAATGTAGAAAACTAACCCCAAAAACTTGGTTTGATGGCTCATAAATTATAATGCTTACAACTAATTACTGGGTTACAACTAATTATTGGGTTACAGCGGTCCACCTAAATCCATGCTCATTTCGAGCTCCATGTTTCATCAACCTTACTGGTAGACTTTTGAAACCACCAGACTTTTGAAACCTTTAAGATCCCTTACTGGTTCATTCTTGAAGTAACTTCAAGGATGCATTTTAAATCAATTAAATTTCTACCTTACTGATTGATTTCCGACACCTTTAACTTTAAAGTCCCTTGCTCATTCTTGAAGCAAGTTTAAAGATGCATTTTAAATCAATGAAAAAAAAAGTTAAAAAGACCAAAGGAATCTAACTACCTATATTAGGCTCCTATATTTAAACTTACCCTATATACATTAGGCTCCTATATTATAACTGTGAACACAGTGAAGGGATCCTTTGTCTTACCTATATACATATGTTAGAGGCTCCTATGTTACTGTATGGTTGTAAAATATTAAATAGTGGAATTAAAAATGTTCAGAGAATGCAAACCTTTTGACATTCTTTCTGTCAACTTTAGCAAGAGATGGACTATGGGTTAGGATAAGAGGTATCCACCATGTATGGTTGTAAAATATTAAATAGTGGAATTAAAAATGTTCAGAGAATGCAAACCTTTTGACATTCTTTCTGTCAACTTTAGCAAGAGATGGACTATGGGTTAGGATAAGAGGTATCCACCATGGTTGGATATTATAGGAGGTAAAAAGAATTTGTAGGTGGATTCTTTTTGGTAAACTCTTTCCTACATTAACATTTTACCTTTCAGGAGGGTTAATTCCTTAAGCTATCCATTTCTCAGCAAACTCATTTATGGATAATCGGGCACTTCCTTATGGGTAAGCCCCCACATTGCTTTAAGGAAAAACAAATAGATGGAATTTGTTATGGGTATAACATATATGAATGAAATTGGATAATTAAAAATGAACTTATAATATTGTCGAATGGATAAAAATGGATTGTTATTTGGGAGTTGTTTGATGTAACATAATAGTTTCTTATGTTTGGCAGATTGGTTAATTGCTTTGGATTGATTTCTTCTATCTCTACAGGATATTCCATCCTTATTGTCCAATTCAAGCAGTCATTGGCATAATTGAACACACTAGAAATATAAGGAGTTGGGTTTCTTCCATATAAGATTAATATGCAAGGGAATACAATGTTAAAAAACTAGGGTAGTACTCTCTTAAATTGAAAAATATAGAAGACATTTTTATGGTCATGAGCTACAAAAATGTCGCAGTAGACTGAATAGGAAGGATAATGTAGGAACTACATTTCTTTTCAACCTTTTCCAAACCATTAATATAGGTAATGGTTTTGGACAAAGATAGGTGAATCTGCTTTGAGTTAATATTCTGTAGAATAAAAGGAATGAACTACTCATTAGAACAAATCACATATCTGGGGTTGAAAGGATTTCAACCCCTGCCAAGTATTTCAACCTTCCTTCCTTAGCTAAGCTAGGTCACCCCTTAGCATACCTATTGGGATAGGTAAGGTTTTATGCTAACACCAATTGACTGTTACAGGTCACTGAATGTTTAATAATCTCACCCCAAAATATGTATTAGTTTATAAGTTCAACATGGCTTGTACTGTGACTCACTCACTTAAATAAAAAAACCTCCAATGACCAAAATATGTTTGCCAGATGCAAAGAGAAAAAGAATTATAATAAAATTGAACCAAAATATTCCTCACATATTGAACATCTGCAAACAGATTCTGAAAAAAAATTATAATAAAATTGAAATAGAATTTTCCTCACATATTGAACATCTGTAAACAGTTCCTAAAAGAAAACTTCAAGAAACCCCATATTCTTCTCCATTTTTAAGCATCAGACTCGCACTAATCAGCATGAATATATTGAACTTTGACAAACTATACTCAAAATTAAAACCCTATTGAAGATATCCAGTACCAAAAAAATAAAACCTAAAAATATTGAATAACCAAGAAAGATATCAAAGATTATGAAATTTTTTTCATCCTTTACCTGCATAGTACATGTATATCTAAACCCTAATCTTATTAAGGACACCTACCTTATCTTCATTAAGGATTAAGGATTAATTAGATAGGTGAAAAACCAACAGTTAATGCTCACCTGCAATTTAAAAAATAGATAGCATCTGCGTTTTCCACCACATTAACCTGGTGGCATAATTCTTCCTCCCTGGTATAGTTCTTCCTTCCTCTGCACTTGAAGAGGAAACATGACAAATTAACCCGTAACCCAAAGAAAAGAAAAAAAGAATAAAATGTTCTACAGAGTACTCATCTATCCATGAGACAATGCAATACACTTTGATTAAAAAATTCAGATAATAAACTATTACCATCAAATATTTAAATAACAAATAAAATAGTACATACCTTTATCCCATCTTATGTTCTTTGCAGCTTCACTCTCCCTCTCCTTTTTATATTCTCTGCAGCTTCACTCTCCCTCTCCTTTTTATATCCTCTGCAGTCTCACTCTCCCTCTTGACCTTAACCAACCAACCAGCAGGAGCCAGAACCAAACAAGCAGCAAACAAACCAAATCTAGAACAACAAACCCATTTCAAAACAAAAACAAAATAAATAAAAAGAAAACGAAAACTCATAGGAAGAATTCAAGATATAAACAAATAAGCATGGCCATGCTCCAAAAAAAACGCCCAGAGAGTTTTAAAACACAGAGTTCGACTCTTCTATCTAATTCTTCTGAGCTTCTCTAACAAACCCAAAATCTGTTCTACTCTGCTACCTAATTTCCCTTCTCCAATCTCCTTCTCTGCTTAATACAGTTGCCAGCCATGAAAGGCCGATACTATCCACTCTTGCCCACCGTCTCCCAGCCGATACTCTCTGCTCTTCCTCTGGCTGTCAGCAAAGCTTGCAAACCTGATTAACAGCCAGTCGAAACAAGCACACCATCTCCCAGCCATGAAAAACCGATACTCTCCACTCTTGCCCACCATCTGCAACCATGAAAGGCCGATACTCTCCACTCTTGCCCACCGTCTCCCCGCAAAGCTTGCCCACCATCTCCACTCTCCGCTCTTCCTGTGTCTGTCGGCAAAGCTTGCCCACCATCTCCGCTCTCCGCTCTTCCTCTGCAAACCTTTTCATTTTTCGTTTGTTGTCTAAATGTAATAATGATATATCGGATTTCACGGATTTCAAATGCATTCGAGTTTTTCTTTCTTTCAAATCCGGCAGCCGCGCACAGAGCCCCATATAGCCGTAGAGATTTTTAAAATTTGAAATCGGCAGACAGTATTAGTTTTGACATGGAATATGTATTTAGCAAGTGACATAGTTTTATTTGGATCTGAAAGACATAGTTGAACATAGTTTTAATTAATGTAGCCGTAGAGATTTTGAAAATTTGAAATCGGCAGACAGACTATTAGTTTTATTTGGATTTGAAAGACATATTTGGACATAGTTTTGATTTGGAATTAAGTTTTGTTATTTATATGTTTCAATTTGGGTGTTTAAAAATAAATAAAAAGCCACTGGTTATGTTACTTGTTTCAAAATCAAAACTGATGGTTACACATTTTAAAAAATGTTTTTTAACACAATTTTATCATCATAAACGAATAAAGAATTAAAAGGAGTAGTTTACTTAGGCGAAGGAATGGCCCGGTTTCTGTCGCCGCCCGAAAAATTGTCTGGCGCTGACCGTCGACAATCCTCCGCACTCCGCCACCCTCCCCTAGCTCTGCCACCCTCCGTCCACCTCCTTCGGCATTCATTTCCTGGCAATCCTGACATTTCTGACACCTCCCTCAGCGCGGAGCTATCCTCCGTCCACCTCCCTCGGCATTCATTTCCTGGCAATCCTGAAATTTCTGACAGATCGGATCGGATCTGGGATTGCCACCGCGGAGAATTAATGCCATTTCCAATTCGAAATGGAAGAATTGCAAAACCGGGGGCTTCTCCCCCAACCCAGGGAACTCACTTGCAGAGAACCAGGAACATGATTACAGGAGCCGCCAACAAGAAGCGGATCAGAGAAGAGCACAGTCCGTCCGAGGATTCCTGCAAACAAAACAGGTACGCTTAGTGGAATCTGAGATAGGGATGGGCTTTGACAAACCTGAAGACGTTGGTGCAGGAAATGAGAATATGCTAGAGTTTTGCTCGCTTTCAAAGGAGTATTTGACGTTATTAAAGGATCCATGTAGCTAGGAGGATAGCGCGGGCTTTGGAGTCCGAAGCATAGCGGCTATCAGGAAGAAATCCTATATATTGGATTATCTTCATGATTCTGCGATAGTTAAAAGTACTGAAGAAGAAGTTGCAGAGCAGCAGGTGGAGGAGAAGGATTGTTTAAGAGGTTCCCTTTTTGAAGCCACCGATGATCTGCTCTGGAGGCCTCAGAGTCCTTTGCCCAGTTCTCTAGATGACATGGGCAGCCATGATTGTACTACCCTGTTGCAGGATGAGAGCATTGTTCAGGGTGCTTCTTCTTGCTTCAGAACTTTTGAACAAGATGATGATCACAAAGATGATAAAAATCACGCTGGTAGCGTTAGCTCTAAGAATGAGAGTAGGGTCTCGGACTGGATTTTGGGGGCTCCCTTGAATCAATCTCAATTTTCTAAAACTGTTGAATTTAAAAGCTTTATACCTTCACTGTGATTGGGTATTTTCATTTCATCGCAGCTATGATTTCTAGTAGCTGGTATTTAATCAAAACATTAGCCTTTGTTTTTATGAAATGTGGGCATTGTGCTACTCAGGGAATGGAAAAAAAGTTGTACGTGTTTCATGTGGTCGATATAAAACTTTGTTTTCATGTTTTTGTAATCATGGTGGCCAATGGCCTGAAACAAAACACTTAAATTCATCAAATTAAACATCTGTTGTAACTATTTCCCTCCTTTGTATATCAGAGCATTAAATTTTGGGCCTTTTAATGGTCTCTGTGGCCATTTTTTTTCCGGGTCTTTGGGTTCAATCCTTTGAAGAGGAGGTGGTGGTTATATCAGGAAAGCTGTTGTATTTTTGGGGTGCCATATTCGCTCTTGGATATAGTTTAATGAATCGATCAGAACTTGAAAACAGATCGGTTTCACAAAAGGGAGACATGAATCTTTAATCAAAACACCGGTTTCAAAACCAAGATTCAGAATCTTCTGATCATGAAATTGAGAGTTTTTGTGATACAATCAATGTTTGTCTAGGCATGAACCAGAATCTTCAAATCAGGAAAGTGCAAGCAATTTTTGTGATTTTATTAAACATGACAGCAAAACAATAATGCTCAATCATGAAGCTAGTTGGATCAAATGCAGAAAACAGGAATCGAAGAAAAGAAAGAGAGAGCTCTGATCTTCAATCATGAATGACTAATTACATTGAATTTAAAATAAAAATTGTTGATAAATAAATTAGAAGTTGAAACTTCCTCTACATGGATGTCAATCTTTAATCAAGGAGAGCTATGATCTTCAACCATGATGGGCTGCATTTGAAAAATATTCTAGTAAATGGATTAGTACTTCAACTATGAATCACTGCATGGGAAAATTTCTCATAAATGATTTAGAATTTGAAACCTCCTTGGAAGAATTAATAGTGAAACTCATTGTTTCATGGTATGGAGAAATTTAGGAAGGAAGCCTCGCCATGAATTCATGAAAGGTATATTTTTTGCTTTATCTAATATAGCATAGCAATAATAAAGTTAGCTGATCAAATTCAGGGGAAAGATAGATATTGAAGAAGGGAAAAAGTGGGAAATTATAATTTTTATTGACTAATTGCATTGAATGCAGGAAATGATAAAGAATAAATTAAAAATGGGAAAGCATGATCTTTAACCATGGATTTTTATTGAATCAAGAGAATTTCTCTTTGGGTTTCAGATTTGCAGTCAATCATTCAAGGGACCCTCAAACTATTCTTAAAAGGTCTTTAATCATTGTCTTTTTTTTCGTACATGTTCACCTTTGATAATATAACTCTTCTTGTTTTCATTTATAAGTTTTCTATGTTCTTCAATCCTTAGTATAGAATTGTTGTTGTTTGTATTTGAGGAAAAAAATGCCCATTGTTTAATATCTTCAAAAATATTGTTTATGATTTTCATTTTTTTTTAAATAAAGAATAAAAAATTATGATAAGAGTAGTATGTGTTTTATGATTTTTTTTAACAAGTTAAGCAATATTTTTGTAGAGATTCATGCTGAAAGATTTTAACTTAATAATATTTAGTTTTTAATGTAATAATCATTTTTTAATGAATTTTATGATTATAGTAAATAGTTTATAAAATTAATTATGAATTATTCACAAACTTTTAGACTAATTAAAATTTATTATTTTAGAATTTAACTTTTTTATTTAAATATTAAGTTTAGAATTAAATATTTTATGTTTAATTATTTATTTGATTTTTAAAAAATAATTAAGAAAGGAGTTGTCTAACCAGGAGGAGGAATTGCCACAGCGAAATGTGGTCTGAAGCTTTCCGGGAAATATGAGTTGGGTTGCTTTACATTATTGGTTAAGAAAGCTTCTATTATTGACTTTTGACTTTCTAAATTAGAGGTAATGCATATTTTGTTTTGTTTTGTTTTTTAATTTTTTTAATTTTTAAAGAAATAACTAAAAAAATAAATACTAAGTTTAGAATTAAATATTTTATGTTTGATTATTTATTTGATTTTAAAGAAATAATTAAGAAATGCATTGTAAATGTGCTTGATTCTTTTACATTATTTATTAAGAAGGTATCTATTGTCTACTTTATAAAGTAATGCATTTTTATTAGTTATTTATTTTTTCTTACAAATGGACTTGGTTGTTTCACATTATTTGTTTTTTTGTAAGTTTCTGAAAATGATTCCCATTAATAAGAAAAAGTATTACATTGATAGTAATATCTTTTCCTTTGACATAAAGACTAGTTGGGGAGGTAAGTGCCTCAACCAGGTGTACACAAAAACATTAGAAAAGATTCATCTAACACCGGATCTATCATGCGTGGAGAGGGATTGAATCCCGCGAGGTGCAAACCTTCTTTTTGGAGTGTAGAACTTAGGAAAGGTTTGCACCTCGTGGGATTTGATCCCTCTCGGCACATGATAGATCTGGTTATAGATAGATCTAAGCTGGTACGAGTTGAGGGAAACAATATCACATTTTTAGTTTATCATTATTATCTATATGTTTGAGATTAAATTCAAAATTTACATTATGTGTTCTTTTCTTGGCATGACCATATCATTCTCTTCTTTAATTTAGTTTGTGTTGTTTTCCTTGAATGGTTTGTACATCTTCTTTATCATTTCCTACATTCAATGCAATTAGTCAATAAAAATAATAATTTCCCACTTTTTCCCTTCTTCAATATCTATCTTTCTCCTGAATTTGATCAGCTAACTTTATTAATGCTATGCTACATTAGATAAAGCCAAAAATATACCTTTCATGAATTCATGCCGAGGCTTCCTTCCTAAATTTCTCCATACCATGAAACAATCAGTTTCTTTCAAATTCAAAATCATTTATGAGAAATTTTCCCAGTGCAGCCATTCATAGTTGAAGTACTAATCCATTTACTATAATATTTTTCAAATGCAACCCATCATGGTTGAAGATCATAGCTCTCTTTGATTAAAGATTGACATCCATGTAGAGGAAGTTTCAACTTCTAATTTATTTATCAACAATTTTTATTTTAAATTCAATGTAATTAGTCATTCATGATTGAAGATTAGAGCTCTCTCTTTCTTTTCTTCGATGCCTGTTTTCTGCATTTGATCCAACTAGAGCATTATTGTTTTGTTGTCATGTTCAATAAAATCACAAAAATTGCTTGCACTTTCCTTATTTGAAGATTCTGGTTCATGCCTAGACAAACATTGATTGTCTCACAAAAACTCTCAATTTCATGATTAGAAGATTCTGAATCTTGGTTGTGAAACCAGTGTTTTGGTTAAAGATTCATTTCTCCCTGTTGTGAAACCGATCTGTTTTCGAGTTCTGATCGATTCATTAAACTATATCCAGGAGCGAATATGGCACCCCAAAAATACAACAGCTTTCCCAAAGACCCAAAGACCCAGAAAAAAAAAATGGCCACAGAGACCATAAAAAGGCCCAAAATTTAATGCTCTGATATACAAACGAGAGAAATAGTTACAACAGATGTTTAATTTGATGAATTTAAGTGTTTTGTTTCAGGCTATTGGCCACCATGATTACAAAAACATGAAAACTGAGTTTTATACCGACCACATGAAACACGTACAACTTTTTTTCCATTCCCTAAGTAGCACAATGCCCACATTTCATAAAAACAAAGGCTAATGTTTTGATTAAATACCAGCTACCAGAAATCATAGCTGCGATGAAATGAAAATACCCAATTACAGTGAAGGTATAGAGCTTTCAAATTCAACAGTTTCAGAAAACTGAGATTGATTCGAGGGAGCCCCCAAAATCCAGTCCGAGACCCTACTCCCATTCTTAGAGCTAACGCTACCAGCATGATTTTTGCCATCTTTGTGATCATCATCTTGTTCAAAAATTCTGAAGCAAGAAGGAGCACCCTGAGCAATGCTCTCATCCTGCAACAAGGTAGTACAATCATGGCTGCCCATTAAATCCAGAGAAAACATAACTTCTGTACTCGGCAAATGACTATGAGGCCTCCAGAGCAGATCATTGGTGACTTCAAAAAGGGAGCCTCTTAAAAAATCCTCCTCCTCCACCTGCTGCTCTGCAACTTCTTCTTCAGTACTTTTAACTACCGCAAAATCATGAAGATAATCCAATATATAAGATTTCTTCCTCATAGCCGCTATGCTTCGGACTCCAAAAATCGCGCTATCCTCCCAACTCCATGGATCCTTTAATAACATCGAATACTCCTTTGAAAGCGAGCAAAACTCTAGCATATTCGCATTACCTGCACCGACGTCTTCAGGTTTGTCAAAGCCCATCCCTGTCTCAAATTCCACTAAGCGTACATGTTTTGTTTGCAGGAATCCTCAGACGGACTCTGCTCTTCTCTGATCTGCTCTTGTTGGCGGCTCCTATATTCATGTTCCTGGTTCTGTGTAAGAGAGTCGCCTGGGTTGGGGGAGGAGCCCCGGGTTGGGCAATTCTTCCATTTCGAATTGGAAATGGCATTAATTCTCTGCGGTGGTAATTCCAGATCCGATCCGATCCGTCAAGAAATGTCAAGATTTCCAGCGTGTCAGGAAATGAATGCAGAGGGAGTAGCGGTGGACGGAGGGTGGCGAAGCTAGGGGAGGGATTGCCAACGGCCGGAACTGGACAATTTTCTGGGCGACGACGGAAACTGGGCCATTCCTCCGCCTAGGTAGACTACTCCGAATTAAAATATATATTTTTATAATTTTATTAAAATGTGATATCAATTTCAAAAGAAAAACATAATAAAATAATAATTTTATTATTATAGTGTCGCGGAAAATACGCAAGATCAAGCACATGGGTTGATAGGGATGTTTATTTCTCCAGACCTTAGATTCCATTTCGCAGAACTTGATACCCCTAATGAAGCAATGAAACAACTCACTAAAGTTTTTGGAATTAAAAATGAAATTAGAGCCTATCAACTCGAAAATGAGTTGCTTACGTTGGACCCCAATAATTTTTCTTCCATTGAAGATTTTTTGTCCAAGTTCAAGACCCTTAGACTTCTCTTGAAATGTGTTAAGGTTAAGAAAGAATATGGTAGCCTTATCTATTCCATTCTTATTAGGTTTGGACCAACCTACTCTGTGTTTGTTTCCACCTTCCATTCTACTAGAGAAACCTTTATTTCTCAAAGACAAGACTACAAGCCCCCCTCTTTTGATGCATTTTGTGATTCTTTAATAAAAGAACAAGAAAAACTCTTACATATTTGTCTTCTTAATCTTGGAAACTCTTCTAAGAAAGACTTAGTCACCCAACAACAAGCAAATTCAAAGAATCCTAAGAAGCAGTATCCTAAAAATAATGGTCCTAAACCAACCAAGGGTCCTAAGCACTTTCAGTCTCAAAATTTAAAATCAATTCAACAAAATGATAAGGTAAATAAAAACAAAGGGAAGAAGACTGATAGATAATGCAAATTTTGTAATTGAGATGGTCACTTAGAATCAAAATGCTTTAAGAAGATGGAAGCCTTGGAAGCAGCAATGAAGAATCATAACATCCATTTGGAGCACTCTTCAAATTCAAATTCATCTTAAGGAATAACACTTTCTGCATGTGGTTGTCAAGCATCTCGGCCTGGTTATGCACTAAATGTATCTTCTTCTTCTTATTCCCTTGAGTGGCTCATTGTTTCTGGAGCTTCTTATCACATGGTAAAAAACAAAGCCATGTTTTCTTCTTTAAATGATTGTAACACCAAAGATGTATATGTTGGTGATGGTATATCTCTTAGTGTTGTAGGGACTGGAACTATTCATCTAGACAATGGTCAATTTAATGTTGTATTGTGTCCCAACCTTATCCTGCAACCTTCTATTTGTATAACAGATAACTAATTCAAGTAAAGGTAAAATCGTTGAATTTTCACCTCATGATGTTGTAATTAAGGACCTAAGATGTAGGTTTTAACCCCGTATAGAAATTGCCTGCATACGAATTCTAAAACACAGAAAATAAACAATGCAAGAGCATAACACATAAAACACATATACATAGATATTTTCCCTTGGATGCCAAAATCGGGACTACCAGCTTGATTTTTCATTATATTCCTTTCAATGTTATAATACATATTTATACATGCCGAAGCATCCAATACCATGGACTGAAAAATCATTACGTCCAAAACCATGGACCGAAAACAACTGCGTCCAAAACCATGTGCGAAAATCATGCACAAAACCATAGGTAGGTCCGTCCAACCTAACATAGGGTCCAAAACCAAAATTTTATGGGGCGCTGCCCCAGACCCCATAGAGTGGGGTTACCTGCACCCCTCAAACCCCTTGTGACTCCCCCCGCTATGCAATCGGTGCAACGAAAGGGGGGCTCCGCCCCCCTTCTAACCCCCTCTGTTAACTATGTGGGCTAGTCGTGGAAAGAATATAACACAACCCAACATTCTCCCACTTGTTGTTTTCTTTCCGCAGGGGACCACAAGAGAGCTTAGTCATTTATCCAGCCCTGCAATGCCCATTGTTTCTCTACACCAAGAGAACTTTTCAGAGCTCACAGATTTTGTCAATGCATCTGTAATATTCTTCAAAGTGTCCACCTTTACTAGCAACACCTTTTTGTCTTCTATCATATCCCTCACAAAGTGATACTAAACATCAATGTGCTTTGTATTTGAATGATATGAAGGGTTCTTTGCTAAGAAAATTGCACTTAGGCTGTCACAATCTATCCTTATAGCTCCCTGTACTAACCCCATATTTAAACACGATCTCTGCAACCAAATTGCTTCCTTGCTTGCACAAGTGGATGCCATTTATTCTGCCTCTGTAGTTGATAGTGCCACTACAGATTGTTTCTTACTCATCCAACTGAATGCACCTCCAAATAGGTTAAACACATACCCACTTGTAGATCTTCTCTGATCCAGATCTCCAGCGCATTCTGCATCAACAAAGCCACGAATATCCAACACTCTGTCCAATCCTGGTCTTCCTTGATAGCACAAACCATAATCACTAGTGTCACGCAAATATCTAGAAACCCGCTTCATTGTTGTCCAGTGCTCCTTCCCTGGTTTTGACACAAACCTGCTCAATACTCCCACTGCATGTGCAATTTCTGGTCTAGTACAGACCATCGCATACATCAGGCTACCGACTGCACTTGCATATGGAAAATGGGACATGTCCTCTTCCTCTTCTTGTGTCTTGGGACACTGTTCAGCAAATAACTTTACACCTACAGGAATAGGAACCTTCACCGGTTTACTATCCTACATGTTAAACCTTTGCAATATTGTCTCGACATACTTCCTCTGGTTTAATCAGACCTTCCTCTTTGTCCGATCTCTCTTAATTTCCATGCCCAAAATATAGTTTGCAGCACCAAGATCTTTCATGTCGAATTTGGAGGACAAATGGGTCTTAAATCCTGGATAATTTCTTTGTCATTTCCAACCAGCAACATATCATCCACATACAAGATCAGATAAATAACACGGTCATCACTTAATTTAAAATACACACAGTGATCTTCTTTGCTTCTGGTGAAACCAAGTCCCCGTATAAATGTATCAAATTTTTGATACCACATCCTTGGTGACTGTTTTAACCCATATAGAGGCTTCTTTAACTTACATACCATTTCTTTCTTACGCTTCACCGTAAAGCCTTCAGGTTGCTTCATGTAGATCTCCTCTTCTAGATCCCCATGAAGAAATGTTGTCTTCACATCCATCTGTTCTACCTCAAAATCAAAAGCAACAACAACAGATAAAAGTAATCTAATAGAAGCTACCCTGGCAACAGGAGAAAAAATATCACCAAAATCAATTCCCGACACCTGGGAATAACCTTTTTCTACCAACCAAGCTCTGTATTTCTCCACCTTTCCTTCTGCATTTGTCTTCTTCTTGAACACCCATTTGCTGCCAATGGGTTTCCTTCCAACCGGCAACTCCACCATATTCCAAGCCTCATTTTTGTGCAAAGATGCCATTTCATCAACCATGGCCTCTTTCCAGAGTTTTCCATCCTTTGAATCTATTGCTACCTTCACAGTTCTGGGATCATCATTAGTAATAGATAAAGCAAAATTTGAATAAAAAGAAGATGGACTATACCTTTCTGGCTGCCTTCTTTCTCGAACTGATCTTCTCACATCGGGAGTTTGTGGCTCTTCATCTTTTGATTCCTCCTCTGCTGTAGAGTCTGATTCTTCCTCCTTTAGCTCAAACTTTATCTTCTTAGGTTCCTTTGGTTGGACTTCATGTTTAATAACATCTTTCACCTCTCTAAACACCACATCTCGGCTGTACACAACCTTTCTTGATATTTGGTTCCAAAGCTTATAACCCGTTAAACCATCCTTATACCCAATAAAAATGCATTATTCGGATTTACTATCCAACTTAGTTCGTTTCTCCTTTGGAACATGTACATATGCATCACATCCAAATACTCTCAGATGTGAAAGAGAGGGTTTCTTACCAGTCCATATCTCTTGTGGATTTTTATCCTCCAACACTGATGAAGTTGATCTATTGACCATGTAACATGCTATCTCCACCGCCTTTGCCCAGAATTCTTGTCCTAACACGACACCACTGAGCATGCTTCTTGCCCTTTCCATCAACGTCTTGTTCATTCTTTCTGCAACTCCATTTTGTTGAGGTGTATATGGAGTAGTCTTCTGCCGTGCTATACCACACTTCTTACATAATTCTTCAATTTCCTTACTGCAAAACTCTCCACCATTATCTATCCTCAACACCTTTATATTCTTCTTTGTCTAGTTTTCCACCAGAGCCTTGAATTCTTTAAACCTGTCAAAGACTTCAGATTTCTTCTTAAAGAAATATATCCATGTATTCCTTGAGAAGTCATCTATAAATGATACATAATACATAGACTTACCCAGTGATGAGACCTTCACAGGTCCAAACACATCACTATGCATAAGGTCTAATATATGTTTCACCCTGTTACCACCACAGGGGGAACTCACCCGATTCTGCTTCCCATATACACAATTTTCACATAAATCAAAATCCAGAAAGCTATTACTCATACCTTCTACCATACCTTTACCATGAAGTACACAGAGATTTTCCCCTGGATTCCAAAACCGGGACTACCAACTTGATTTTTCATTATATTCCTTTCAATGTTATAATACATATTTATACATGCCGAAGAATCCAATACCATGGACCGAAAAACCATCGCGTCCAAAACCATGGACCAAAAACCATTGTGTCCAAAATCATGTGCAAAAATCATGCACAAAACCATAGGTAGATCCGCCCAACCTAAGGTGCACCCCTCAAACCCATTGTGATTCACCGTAGGTGCACCCCTCAAACCCCTTGTGACTTCCCCCTCTACGCAATCAGCACAACAAAGGGGGGGCTCCGCTCCCCTTCTACCCCCCCGTTAACTACGTGGGATAGTTGGAAAGAATATAACACAACCCAACATAAGAGATCCTAGATAGATTTTAGCTACTAACATTGCTTATGATTCTACAAGGTTGTATAAGTTTAATAACTTTAGGTCATCAACTCTTCCCTCGGTATTTGTTGCTCATAATGATGAAGTGAGCAAACTTTGGCATGAGTGATTTGGTCACTTAAACTATTGCTCCCTTCAAAATCTATGTAAAGAAAATATGGTGACAAGTCTTCCTATTGTATCTTGCAGAGATGGTGTTTGTTCGGAATGTGTACTCGGAAAACATCATCGGGATAGTTTTGAAAAACATGCCTCTTGGCACGCCTCAACCCTTTTATAGCTTGTGCATAGTGATTTATGTGGTCCACTTCCATTTGTCTCATTCTCTAGCTACACGTATTTCTTAACTTTCATTGATGATTTCTCCAGACGCACTTGGGTATACTTCTTAAAACTCAAGAGTGAAGTATTTAACATGTTCTTGGCCTTTAAGACATTTGTTGAGAAACAATATGGATATCAAATTCTTAAGCTAAGATTTGATAATGGCGGAGAATATGTTAACAACAAATTCATCAACTTTTTCATTGAGCATGGAATTCAAATGCAACATACTGTTCCATATACTTCACAACAAAATGGTGTAGCTGAAAGGAAGAATCACACCTTAAAGGAAATGGCTAATTGTATGTTTCAATCTAAGGACTTAGTCTTAATTCTTGGGCAGAAGCAATTAACTGTGCAAATTACATAGTAAATCACATTCCTAGTAAGGTTTTAAAGAATATCACTCTAGAAGAAGCATGGAGCTCAATTAAACTAGATGTAAGTCGCTTTCGTGTTTTTGGAAGTGAAGCATGGGCCCATGTTCCAGATGAGAAACATAACGCTTTAGAACCTAAGAGTGAAAAATGTATTTTTGTTGGATATTCTGAAGATGTCAAAGGATATAGACTTCTTTCATCTAAATCCAAAAATGTTATCATTAGAAGAGATGTAAAGTTTGCTGAAAATATATTGACCTACGAGCCTAGTTCGGCAAATGTGCCACCTCTCTCTATCCCTTCTACTTTTGAAAATATTTCTTCTTCAGATGATGACAGCGAGGATGATAATCCTCCCCCACTTTCTCAGGATCCTCCTTCATCTCCTCAACTTCCAAAATGGGTCTGTGCTACTCGGGATGCAGTAGGTGCTCTTGCAGGTGATTCTAATTGGGACACAACTATGAATGAAGAATATTGTTCATTATTGGAAAATGATAAATGGGATCTTGTTTCTCTTCCAAAGAGACGAAAAACTTGTTAGATGCAAATGGGTTTACAAAACCAAGTTTGGACCATATGGAAAAGTTGATAAACATAAATCTCATCTTGTTGCTAAGGGTTTTTCACAAGTTGAAGGCATTGACTATACTGAAACCTTCTCCCCTATTGCCAAAATGAACTCTATCTGCCTTGTTCTTTCCCTTGATGTCTCTTTCAAATGGGAAGTCCATCATATGGATGTTAAATGTGCCTTCTTGCATGGGGACTTGCATGAAGAAATCTATATGGAACAACCTCCTGGATTTATACAAATAGACTCCAACCTTGTATTTCGGCTTAAGAAATCCCTTTATGGTCTCAAGTAAGCCCCTTGGGCTTGGTATGCCAAAATGGACAGCTTTCTTTTAGATACTGGCTTTTCTAGGTGTCATTCTGATAATACTGTCTACACCAAGAAAGTGGGTAAGTATCTTATCATTCTTGTTCTTTATGTTGATGATCTTATCCTTACTGGTAGTGATCCCAACCTTATAAACCACGTGAAGTCCAGCCTTAAAAAGCAGTTTGAAATGAAAGACTTAGGACACTTGCATTATTTTCTTGGTCTTCAAGTCTTGGAATCAAAGGAAGGTATTTCCCTTTCCCAGACCAAGTATGCCTGTGATCTTCTATGCTACTTTCACATGGAAGACTGTAAGCCAACCCCTTCTCCCTTTCAGTTTGGAGCCAAAATATCAGTGACTTGTACTTCCCCAGAAGTTGATGCTACCTTATACCGTCAGTTTGTAAGAATTTTTTTGTATCTGACCCATACCCGTCCTAACCTTTCCTTTTATGTTGGCCTTATTGCTCGGTTTATGTAAAAACCACATGAAAGTCATTGGAATGAAGCTAAAAGAATAATTCGTTATGTTCGAGGTACAATTCAGTTTTGGATTCATTACAATGCAGAAACATCTCCTCTATTGGTTGGTTTCACTGATTCCGATTGGGTTGGTGACCCTGATGATTGGAAGTCTGCTACAGGTTATGTATTCACTCTTGGTTCTGGACCTATTACATGGGCTGGCAAGAAACAAAGTGCCATTTCTCTTTCTTCAATAGAATCAGAGTATCGTGGCACCATAGAAGCTAGTAAGGAAGCCTTGTGGCTTCGTCAGATCCTGTCAGAGTTTGGCTTTTAGCAGCAACATCCGACTACACTTTGGTGTGATAATCAAAGTGCCATTCAACTATGCAAAGATCCAGTGCAACATCAGTGCAACAAACACATTAAACTACACATGCACTTCATCAGAAATATCTTTCATGACCATGTTGTTGAAGTGCAATATTGTTCAACCGATGATCAAGTTGCAAACATCTTTACAAAGGCTCTCATAGAGGCAAAGTTTACTAAACTTCAATTTATGGTTGGATTTCAGGATGTTGTCACTAAGGGGGGATAGGCTCTAATGCCTCCTTCCTTCTCCTATTATGTCATATTTGTACATAATTCAATCCTATCCCAAGTTGTTCTTAAGGGGGGATGTTAGGATATTCCGACACATAGGAAATAGTTAAGTATAACTTGGTCTAGTGTAGAGTTAGGTAAAGTGTGTTTCTTTACTATGTAATTTTGTAACTTACAATGCAACGGTCACAATATGTTCTAGATATGAATTGATCCGACGGTTCATTCTCTCCTCGGTATTACTGACACTTGATCCGTGGCTTAACACCCGATTGGTCTATGTGGATGGTCATTTGTAGAGTGACCGTTCAGGAGAGAATCTTATGTAAATTTTCTTTTTTTTACATTAATAAATTTCCTGAATTGGCCGCATTAGATGAGGCTCTGGAATGTTTCCCTCTTTGAGGGTTTTAACCACGTCATGAATACTGGTGTATTGATCTGTGATGTGTTTGTGAGCGGTGTCCTTTGGTGTTCGATTTGAGGTACTTACCCTGTAAATTCCTACATTACCTTGGAAAACCTGAACCTCTGAGATTAAGTATTAGAATCCAAACATTTGTTTACAAATTTCTTCAGGATGAACCATACGATGCTCAAAATTATTTCCCTCAAGTAGGTCGAGACTTGGAGATGAAGAATTTTTTTGTTGTTGCAAGAATGCCAAACAAAACCCTGAACCATACAAATAAATTCAACAAATCCCAGAGTGATATTCAAAACCATAGAACCAATACAAGACTTCCAAACCCTCTTGTCTGATCCTACAATGCTCTGTAAGGGATGAGTTAATTTTAGAGATCAATTAGTCAAAATATATTCATTTGAGTGAATACATTAGGAGAGAGATCTCATACCCTTTTATAGTTTTTGGAGGGTCTCCTATAGGCAACCAAATTCCTTTCTAGTGGGATATTGACCTTTTGAATTCAAATAAATTGGAGGGAAAAAACATCCTTTGTGGGTTTTTAAAATTTGAAATACAAAACCCTCATATGCCCTTGATTTAAAAATAAATATTCAAAATTGTATTTTTTGCTATGAGGAACATTATTTTAAGTCTTGGTGAGGGGCTTCATGGCATGATCATTTGTCTTGGTGAGGGGATTCATGGCATGATCATTTGTCTTGGCCAAGGAAGAAGTGCCACATCATCACCCTATTGGGTTTATGTCCACAAGTTGGGGGTGTCATCTTCAAACAAGCATAACTCTCAAACCGTGAAGGCTCTGTGGTGTGCCACATACCACAGGAATCGGCTTGACGAGAAAAATCCAACAATGATGATCTAGAATTGAAACATCATGATTTGCAATGTAATTTTGATTAAAAAAAAGATGGGGAATATTTTGGTGCTGCTTGGGTTGACATCAATGACAACCACATATCAACAATACCTTTGTCGTTGATGGAAACACACATACTCTTTCTACAATCACTTATCCCTCTGACTCCATGCCTATGATCTTCCCGAAATCTATTCTCTCCCCCTTTGACATCAATGGAAAAGGGTGACTCCCCCTAGAATTACGCCTGTTGTTATCTACCGATGACTTGCCTTTGCTCCCCCTATCTTCTTGTCTGGATAAAAGTATTTCAATGTGAACTTGGGAGAATCCAAAGTTTCTGTCGAAGGTACTCAAACGTCTCACGTGGTAAAGGTTTGGTGAAGATGTCATCTATTTGCTCCTTTGTCCCAATACATTCCACTTATATGTTTCCCTTTTCAACCTTTTCTCGAACAAAGTGATACTTAATAGGATTCTTGGATATGATGATGGGGTTGGTGTTGTTGCTAAACATTGAAATGGGCTCATCAAACTTCACCTGAATATCCTGCAACATTTGTTTCATCTAGAGGACCTAAGTACAACATGTTGTCGCTGCTATGTATGCTGCTTCTGCTGTGGATAAGGAGAGTGAAGAGTGCTTCTTACTCAACCATGATACAAGACAACCACCTAGGTAGAAGGCTAATCCACTGGTGCTTTTACAATCATCAACATTGCTTCCCCAATCTGCATCTATATAAGCTGTGATGGTTAAGTCATTTCCTTTTGGATACCATAAGCCAAAATTTGTTGTTCCCTTGAGATATCGGAAGATTCTCTTCACTGCAACAACATGGGATTCTTTTGGTGCTACTTGGAAACATGCTATCTGTCCAACTGCCTGCATGGCATCTGGCTTGGAAGTTGTCACATGTAGGAGACTGCTAACAATTGATCTATATATCCTTTGGTTTGTGTCCTTAGATAAGGAATCTATGCTCAACTTGCAGCTAGTCACCATTGGGGTGCTAACCTGTTTGAAATCTTCCATCTAAAATATTTTCAACGTTTCTTTAATATATTCGGTTTGACAGATGAATATGCTCTTGTCTTCCTGAGATATCTAAAGTCCCAAGAATAAAGTCAACTCACCAAGCAATGACATCTCAAACTCATTTTGCATATCTGATGCAAACTTCATGCTTAATATGTCATCATCATTACCAAAAATAATGTCATACACATTTACTTCAAAGATGGTCAAATTTTCGCACTCTACCATTACATAAAGGTTGCTATCAACATTTCCTCTCTTGAACCCTTATTTATGCAAGTTCCTGTCAAGATGGGCATACCAAACTCTAGGAGCTTGTTTGAGACCATATAATGCCTTCTTCAACCTGCAAACATGATCCTTCTTGTCGGTTATGAAAAAATCCCTCAGGTTGTTCTATATAGACCTCTTCTTCTAATTCTCCATTCAGAAAGGTTGATTTTACATCCATTTGATACACCTTGATCTTTCTTGAACATACATAAGCTAAGAACGTTATAATGGATTCCATCCTGGTGAGGGGTGCAAATGGATCTTCGAAATCTATTCCTTCAACCTATGCATACCCTTTAAGACCAATCTTGGCTTGTTCTCGGTAACTCATCCATCCTCATTTAACTTGTTCTTGAAAACCCACTTTTTTCCTTTGGTCGTGGATCCTATCTCCCAAGTATCATTCTTTTCTATCTAATCCAATTCTTCATTCATAACTGCTACCCAATGTTCATCATGACTAGCCTCTTCAAAGCTGCTAGGCTCAAATGTGGCTAAGAGTGTAAGATGTGCTTGTTCTAGCGTGTGTAGCTACTAATTTCTTCTCGTTCCTATGCCTTAATTGATCTTCCCAATAATCTAGTTTGAAGGGTGGTTCTTTTGATACGGTTTATTGGGAGTCTTAGAAGGTACATGTTGTTCATTTCTTGTCTCTTCTTGGTTGGCTATTGTTTCCTCATTTGATTGCACTTTCTTTGGGGCTTCTGCTTTGAGCTATTTTAGTTCTACCTCTTGTGTCTTTGGTTCACCTGAATATGAGCTTCTTTGTTCAATCTTTGGTCCATGAGCTTCATCAAATGTTGCATTGATGCTTTCAACTATTCGGTTGAATTTTTTATTATAACATTTGTATGCTTTACTTTTGCATGAGTAACCAACAAAAATGCCTTCATCTACTCGAGAGTCAATTTTTCATGTCTTCTAGTCTTCCCTTTTGATGTGCATTTGCTTCCAAAGATTTGAAAATGTTTGACATTCGTTGGTCTTCCCCTCTTTAGTTCATATGGAGTCTTATCACAGTTGCTTCTAAGTAAACCCCTGTTCAAAATGCACATTGTTGTATCAACTGTCTGAACTCAAAATTTGTTGTACAATAATGAATCATTCCACATTGTTCTGACTATTTCTTCTACTATTATATTTTTCCTTTCAAGTGGTGTCCCAGCTGCTGCGAACTGTCTCTTTATTCCATGTTCCTCACAAAAGTGCTGAAATGTTGTGGATGTGAATTATCCACTATTATCCAATCTCAAACATTTGATCTTTAAATCAGTTTCATTTTCAACCATTTCCTTGTTGAATCCTGAAGAATTCAATTGCTTTAGACTTTCTATCCAAAAATCTATTTTTTGTCATCCCAATATAATCATTAATCATTAGCATGAAGTATTGTTGACCATCTAGTCCTTTAGTCTTCATCACTCCACATAGATCAGTGTGTACCAGTTCTAATGGTTTCGATGTGGAATGTTCCTTGGTCTTGAATTCAACTCATGTTTGTTTTCCATGCCTACAATGTTTACATGTAGTGTTGGTTGGTATTGAAATATGTGACATTTCTCTCAAAACCTTCTTTTTACTAATTTTGACAAGGTTGTCAAAGTTTATGTCTCCCATTTGTCTATGCCAAATCCGACTTTCATCTTCTTTTTCCAAGAAACAACCTTTGCTAACATTCTCATATAAAGTGTATATGTCATTTGGAGTCCTAGTTGTAGTTGCTACCAACTTGTTGGATTTCTCTCTCCTTATTTCACATTTCTTTGAGTCAAAGAGCAGTGTGTGTCCCTGATCCCACATTTGACTTAAACTCAACAAACAAAATATGTAAGTAAAATAGGCAAGAAGAAGAGGAAAGCAGACTAAAATCAAGATGCCTCTGGCTAAAATCCGAAGACAAAAATACAGCCTTCTTTCATAATACAATGAAAATAAGGAGGTCAAAAAACTAGATTGAACAGATTCAAGTAAATGGTCAAGAAATAAAAGGAGTTGAAGCAGTAAAAAATGCAGCCCATAAACACTTTAAAGAACTCCTCTCAACAAGTGACCAGCAGGCAGCTAATGAAGAAACTTTGCAACATATAAAAAAGAAATAAGCGACCAGCAAAACAGGGAATTAGACAAAGAAATCACTGAGGAAGAAGTCAGAGAAGCTGTGTGGAATCTCCACCCTAACAAGGCACCAGGTCCAAATGGGTTTACAATGGCCTCTTATAGACAACAATGGGAAAAAAAAAAAAGAAAAAAGATTGGAGGAAATACAAAATCCTCCTTCGTAGCCCTCATTCCCAAAGAACCCAATCCTACAACTTTTAATAGATATAGGCCAATCTCTCTTTACAACTCGTCTTATAAGATACTTACCAAAATCCTAGCAAAACAGAATGAAAAAATTACTTCCGGAAATAATTTCGGAAAACCAAGGAGGATTTGTCCCTAAGAGGCAAATCACAAACAATGTGATAATTGTTCAGGAGGCTATCCACAACAGTATCCAAACAAAGGAGAGAGGAATGATTATTAAGTTAGATATGGCTAATGCTTTTGATAGAGTTAACCATAACTTTCTTGCAGCAACTCTCAAAAGGTTTGGCTTTTCAACAAATTTCATAGAGATTATCTAGGCATGTATATCAAATCCTTGGATAGCTCCTTTAATCAATGGTCGGCCCAATAAATTTTTCCAAAGCAAATGAGGGTTGAGGCTAGGTTGTTCACTTTCTCCATTCTTGTACATCATCATGGCTAAATCATTAAGTGTTATGCTAGAAAATCAAAGAAAATAGAAAAAAATAACAGGGATACAAATTTTGAGAGGAGTCAAAGATATAAACCACTCTATCTTTGTAGATGATACCCTTCTCATAGGTGGGGCATCCTGCATCATAGAAAAATGTTTCAAAAATGTCTTGGATGAATTTATCCTAACCTCAGGAGGAATTTTAAACAGCTCCAAATGCAAAATTTATTGTTGGAATACCCCAACAAAAACAATGCAGCGTATATCACAAATACTGGAAATACCTCTACAAATAAATTAGAGGCACTTCAATTATCTTGGGCTACCCTTAGCAAAGGAAGTGGTAAAATCAGAAGTCTGGAAAAGACAAGTGGAGAGAATGAGGGAAAAAAATTAGAATTGGGGAGTGATGTGGCTCAACCTGGCAGGAAGAGTGACACTGATTAAAGTACTTCTCTCGGCCCTGCCTAGATATCAGTATGCAATCATTATGGCTCCAGCAAGCACCCACAAGCAAATGGAACTGATAATTAGAAGCTTCCTCTGGCAAGGAGGAAAAAAAGATAATAAAAAATCCAGCCTTGTTAAATGGGAGCAAGTTACTCTTCCCTATGAAAAGGGAGGTATAGCAATTCGCTTGCCAGGACTAATGAACACTACTCTAGGGACAAAAATTATCTGGAGAATGCGAAATGGGAATGGTCACTGGTGGGAAAAAGTACTAACAATGAAATACTTAGAATAAAGATGCTCACTGATACTATTACAGACAGGCCATGCACCCAAATCTGGAAAATGGTTAAAAGGATAATTCCTCTTATTAGAGATCAAATATCCAAAAATCCAGGGAATGGCAAAACAATTTCTATATGGGAGGATAGAATAATGGGGAAAACCCCCTTAAATCAACAACAAAATTTAAGGGGTCTTCAGAGATGGATGGAAGAGCAAAGTCTTAACACTCTTTATTCCATTTAGGATTAGGATCAGGATAACTGGGTAAGATGGAAAAAGCTGGCTACACCACCAAGACTATAAAGTTAGTGCGAAATTTTAAAAGTCCATCTGGCAGGGGTCGCGCCCATCAACATAGAAGAGTAGGATGACTTTGTTTGGGACCCAATTGGAGGGGATTACACAGTGAAATCAGGGTACAACTTCCTCCAAAAACTTCACAATCAAAATGACTAGAGTCCATGGAAGGCAGCTTGGAATTCAGAGAGTCTGCCCAAAAATAAATTCTTCATCTAGGCCCTCCTCAAAGGGAAAATTCTTACCTCTGAAAATTTAAAAGAGTATTGAAAGAGTGCTGGAATTAGGCAACAAGTCCTTTGGAAATAAACATAAATCCAACAATTCAGTTGACAACTCTTCATAAAAACTGGGACAAAAGCTACCCATATACAAAGAAAAAAAGGCAACAATAAATAGGATATGGAAATGTCTCCCTTCAATCCTGTGTTGGCAAATTTGGTTAGCCCGAAACAAATGCATTTTCAAAGAAAAAAGCCAAAATCTAGGAAAGATCCTAGCAAAAACTTGGAGCCAGGTTCCAGAGATAATAAGTACAAATGGAATCTCAAAAATGGACCAGAACAATTTACAGCAAGAAGAGAAAGACTGGTACAGAAAAGCAATGTTAGAAAACAAAGCTAAAGCAGAAGCTACAACAAAAGATAAAGAATTTCACACAAACAAGAAATGGAAATTAAGATTGGAGGATAAAGAATTTGCAGAATGGACAAAAGAACAGAAGAGACACATACTTTTTTTTTTACGGAGCTGCAAAAAATAATCCAGGTAAAACTGGGGCAGGTGGAGTTATTCTAGATCCAAATGGAAACAAAATAATAACCTATGAATGGAGCCTGGGAGAAATGACAAACAACAACGCTGAAGCATACAACATTCTCCTAGGCACAAGGCTTTTAAACAAAAACGAAATCAAGGACCCTATAATAATAGGGGACTCGGTTATCATAATAGTCGCTCTAGATGCCAAAAGGGACTTCAAAAGCATAGCCATAAACAAAATCTATCAAAGGATCAAAACAAGTTTTGAAAGTTTGGGAAATATAACCTTAAAGCACGTCCTGAGAAACCAAAATAAGGATGTTGATAACGATGCCAACAAAGCAATTAACAGGCCAGTCAAGATTGTCAAGGAAAATAATGAAGTTTATGAATAAAGTATCCCTTGACCCCCTCACCCAGTATGAGGATCGAGAAAGTTTTCCATGTTCCACATGCACTTGCGCAGGCTCCCAGGCGACCTGAGACAGCTTGGCAATCAACTACAATAGGCCTCTCTTGAACAGAGACCAATAAACCAGGACCAGAAACCACAGAACAATGAAGAAATGCTGCAAAGTAAGAGTGAGGAGTCAGATGAAGATTTATCGCACAGGTACCGTTGGATCTCGGAGATCAACAGTCGAGAATCAACTTCAGTTACAGCGGAAGAGGATCTCGTAAATGTCGTCGCAACCGTCGATGTTGGCAGATCTACGGCCATCGGGCGTTATCTTGCTCGAGAGTTAGTCAAAGAGAAAAGGCGAGATTTAAAGCAGGTATGGTATTTCAGGAAGAGCTTAAGCGGTAAGCGGTTTCAGGCGAGAACCGCCCGATTCCACTCACTGATGGACACGTAGCAAGAGGACAGCGTGAGAATACCACTTTACCGGGCGGGTATTCTCTGCGCACTTTGCCCACCCGATATCCGTGCCAGCCGTTGGATCTATTGAGTGTGGATCGACGGTGGTGGTGTGTCGTGCATGTGGTTTGACCAGTCAAATCTGATGGAGGTTTTCTACGATGGAGATCGTGCTTAATAAAGGTTTGCATGGAAATTCGCGCCGAGGCTTTGGAAAAGCGAAATTGGTTATATCCCGTGTGTTTGTGTATAATCCGATTTTTCGAGGCTGATGGGTTTTGGTTGCTTCCGCCTTTTCCAAAGTTAAGTGTGGGTTTGGTCTCTACGTGAGGCTTTGGTTTTCAAGTTAAATTTCGGAAATTTTTCCCACATATCAATTTCATGACAACAGTACTTTATTTTTTATTCAAGGCGGAAAAAGTAGTGTGGGGATTGTGCTCCCATTTGCGCATTACTTTTGAACATTCCCTCCCTTGTTTGTACAAGGAACTAACTTCCTTGCCCTTCTTTTTTCTTTTTTGCAATATATAAAAAGTAACCGACTGTGTTCAAAAAAAAAAAAAAAACAAAACAAAACAAAACAAAAAAAAACAAACAAACAAACAAAAACAAACAAACTCCTTCATTGAGAGGGAGTACATAGTTTTGATTGGAGAATGAAGTTTGAAGGATATGTTGCTGTATGTGAAGTTGAAAAGGAAAGATTCGGTTGATGGGCCTATCATGTTTGGAAAGCAACAACAGAAAAACCCTGAAGGTTTGTGTTTATTTATGAATATGTGAAAGTATATTATTGATTGGGGTTGTGTAAATATTTCGAAGGTTCTGATGGCATGTTGGTTACCGATCAGTTTGATCAGGAGATATTTGTTGTCCTTGATCTACTGGATCAAGGTGAGGCTATGTGAGTGAAGCATTTCTTGGGAGGACATATGACCGATACTTTGTGTTGATGTCTAGGTCCTGAAGTTGGAAAAGTGGTGTTGATTGTAGAGCTTTATTTTTGGATACACACCCGAATCATTTGGTTGATGGTTAGCAAGTACACATGATGGTACCTATAAAGGCTGAAAGTTTGAGTCCAACTTAGTCATGCCTGGATAGATTTCCCTGGTCAAGAATCTATTCCATGGCATTGTGGTGCCTAAATTGTTGAGAGACCAATGGATAGATTGCCCTGGTCAGGAATATAGTCCATGGAATTGCAGTGCCTAAAGTTCTTCATGGTTCATATAGTTGAAATATTCCTTGTACTTGTATATAATGAATACCTCCCTAGTTAAGAGGGAGTGTTAGAAAATGTAACTAGGTTCGGTCTTCATTAAATGTATTTGATTCATCATGTAATGTACTTATCAAAAGAATAAAGAAAATAATAATAATTATTATTATTATGACTTATTAAAGCATGGGTTTCATGCTTGGGTCATCATGTTTTAGGTCAAATTCCCCATTGTGGACTTATAGGATTTATTCTGAGTTAATAGAGTCATTACGCTTTTAAAGAGACCCTTCTTAGGCTTTTGAATCATGTAAAAAGCTGAAGTATTGAGTCAAATATGAATTATGTAGCCTCCACACCAAGTCGGCCTTAACATGATCAAGTCAGCCTCAAGAAGACTATTCGACCTCACGAAAGGACTATAAATAGAGTAGTTCTAATTCCATTTGGAACACACTTTCTCAAAAGCAAGTTCGATATCTCTTGTAGCTGGAAAAAGTGTGACACTGAAGAAGGAAGGGAAGGAAGTGTGAGATTGGTCAAGGAGAAGTAGAAAAGGAAAATCAAAATTTTGGTGCTTTTGTCTCTCTCTCTCATGCCCTAGTTTGGAAGATCGAAGTTCTCTTGTTGATGTTGTAGCCAGTTGTCATGTGATGTTGCTCCCAATATAGGTCGAAGTTTCTATTGTTAGGTGTTACCGCCTCAAGAAGTTGTATCGGGCCAAGATCGAAGTTTCTAAGAGAAGATCGAAGTATTCCAGTGATGATCGAAGTATCCAAGGCAAGAACGAAGTTGTTGGGTCAAAGAAAGTGTTGCCATTGTTGTTGTTGTTGCCCGGTCAAGTAGTATCATTTGCAAAAATAGAAGAAGGTAGACTTGTTGTGGATGAAAGTTTGTGTCAAGGTCTAAAGTCTTGGAATATCTCTGGAAAAATATTGAAAGAAGAATTATTGATTGGGTTTTCCCCTAGAGAGGTGTTTTTCCCTGGCTGAGAGCCTACATCTTGTGTCTATTGTTTTATGTGCTATTGTTTTGGTAAATGCTTGATGAACTAAAAGAAAGAAGTTATAAAGAATATTAATAAGAAGTCAAGAACATCACAAATAATTATCAAGAATAAGTAAATATTTCTTCCTTTCTGATTTTCTAACATCGTTGACAAGATATTTTCCAAAAAACATTGAAAGTTAGTATGTGGAACAAAATTCCCTGTCATGGCACCCAATTCTTGAATTCAAGGCCCAAGCACATAAAAGAAATATCCAGCAGAAATTTGCAAATATCTCCAGAGCATTGGATGAGCTCATCAACAGTCAAAGGATACATAGTGTTAAGACAAGATTGGGCTACAGGGAAACATTCATAAAAGGTTTGACTTCCTCCACAATAGAAAAGGGAGATGGGCAGAAAACTTATGCAGAAATTACTAGAGGATCTATCAAGAAGGAAAGAGGTTTCCCATCAGAACAGAAGGTTCAAGATAAGCAAGAAGGTTCTTGGAGAACAGTACCACAAAGAAGCTCTCCCCCTCTCAAGTATCAAACCATCTTTCTTGGATTTTGTTATTCTTACAAAAAAATTGGACATAAAGTTGTAAATTACTAGGCCTTTAATAGGAACAAAAGTGATTTTGGAAGGTCTCTCAAGAATGATTACCCTAGAAATTTTCGTGAGGAACACAAGCATAACAATAATAGGCTTGAATATATAATCAATGAAGTAGAATACCATAAATGCAACAATTTTGGACATTTGGCTATGGATTGCATGTTAATCCCTCCCCCAAGGGAATCCCAGCAAAATCTAAATGCTCCTCCAAAATTCTGGAAAAGGAAAATGAAGAGTTTCACACTTGCTCTAAAAGTTCAAAGAAAGAAGAATGTGGTATGTTGATAGTTTTTTCTCAACATATGACCGGCGACATAAACAAATTCATATAAGGAAAGGATGGAACAATGTCCTTTGGAAATTATGGATCTACAAATGTTATAGGAACAAGCACAATTAAGCTTGGAGGCAAGGATGCTACATCAAAGGATTTGCTTCTCATTGAAAATATGAATCCTAATTTGTTGAGTTTAAGTCAAATGTGGGATCAGGGACACACACTGCTCTTTGACTCAAAGAAATGTGAAATAAGGAGAGAGAAATCCAGCAAGTTAGTAGCAACTGCAACTAGGACTCCAAATGACATATACACTTTATATGAGAATGTTAGCAAAGTTTGTTTCTTGGAAAAAGAAGATGAAAGTTGGATTTGACACAGATGAATGGGAGACATAAAATTTGACTGTCAAAATTAGTAAAAAGAAGGTCGTGAGAGAAATGTCACATATTTCAAAACCAACCAGCACTACATGTAAACATTGTAGGCATGGAAAACAGACATGAGTTGAATTCAAGACCAAGGAACATTCCACATCGAAACCATTAGAACTAATACACACTAATCTATGTGGAGCGATGAAGACTAAAGGACTAGATGGTCAACAGTACTTCATGCTAATGATTGATGATTATATCGGGATGACAACAAATAGCTTTTTGAATAAAAAGTCTAAAGCATTTGAATTCTTCAGGATTCAACAAGGAAATGGTTGAAAATGAAACTAATTTGAAGATCAAATTTTTGAGATCGGATAATAGTGGATAATTCACATCCACAACATTTCAACACTTTTGTGAGGAACATGGAATAAAGAGACAGTTCGCAACAGCTGGGACACCACAACAAAACAGATTTGTTGAAAGGAAAAATAGAATAGTAGAAGAAAGAGTCAAAACAATGTTGAATGATTCAAAATTGGACAAGAAATTTTGAGTTCAGACAGTTGATACAACAATGTGCATTTTGAACATGCATTTACTTAGAAGCAACTATGATAAGACTCCATATGAAATATAGAGGGGAAGACCAGCGAATGTCAAACATTTTCAAATCTTTGGAAGCAAATGCTACATCAAAAAGGAAGACCAGAAGACATGAAAATTTAACTCGAGTAGATGAAGGAATTTTTGTTGGTTACTCATGCAAAAGTAAAGCATACAAATGTTATAATAAAAAACTCAACCGAATAGTTGAAAGCATCAATGCAACATTTGATGAAGCTCATGGACCAAATATTGAACAAAGAAGCTCATATTCAGGTGAACCAGAGACATAAGAGGTAGAACTAAAATAGGTCAAAGCAGAAGCCCCAAAGAAAGTGCAATCAAATGAGGAATCGACAACCAACCAAGAAGAGACAAGAAATGAACAACCTATACCTTTTAAGACTCCCAAGAAATGGTATCAAAAGAACCATCCTTCAAACTAGATTATTGGGAAGATCAATTAAGGCATAGGAACCAAAAGAAATTAGTAGCTACGCACGCTAGAACAAGCACATCTTACACTCTTAGCCACATTTGAGCCTAGCAGCTTTGAAGAGGCTAGTCACGATGAACATTAGGTAGTAGCTATGAATGAAGAATTGGATTAGATTGAAAAGAATGATACTTGGGAGCAGGATCCATGACCAAAGGAAAAAAATATCATTGGCACAAAGTGGGTTTTTAGGAACAAGTTAAATGAGGATGGATGAGTTACCAGGAACAAGCCAAGATTGGTCTTAAAGGGTATGCATAGGTTGAAGGAATAGATTTTGAAGAGCCATTTGCACACCTCACCAGGATTGAATCCATTAGAATGTTCTTAGCCTATGTATGTTCAAGAAAGATCAAGGTGTATCAGATGGATGTAAAATCAACCTTTCTGAATGGAGAATTAGAAGAAGAGTTCTATATAGAACAACTTGAGGAATTTTTTCTCACTGACAAGAAGAATCAAGTTTGCAGGTTGAAGAAGGCAATATATGGTCTCAAACAAGCTCCTAGAGTTTGGTATGCCCAACTTGACAGGTACTTGCATAAATAAGGGTTCAAGAGAGGAAATGTTGATAGCAACCTTTATGTAAAGGTTGAGCGCGACAATTTGACCATCTTTGAAGTATATGTGTATGACATTATTTTTGGTATTGATGATGACATATTAAACGTTTGCATCAGATATGCAAAATGAGTTTGAGATGTCATTGCTTGGTGAGTTGACTTTCCTCTTGGGACTTTAGATATCTCAGGAAGACAAGAGCATATTCATCTGTCAAACCAAATATATTAAAGAAATGTTTAAAAGATTTTAGATGGAAGATTTCAAACAGGTTATCACCCCAAAGGTGACTAGTTGCAAGTTGAGCATAGATGACTTATCTAAGGATGCAAACCAAAGGATATATAGATCAATGATTAGCAGTCTCCTATATGTGACAACTTCCAAGCCAAATGCCATGCATGCAGTTAGACAAGTAGCATGTTTCCAAGCAGCACCAAAAGAATCCCATGTTGTTGCAGTGAAAAGAATCTTCCGATATCTCAAGGGAACAACAAATTTTGGCTTATGGTGTCCAAAAGGAAATGACTTAACCATCACATCTTATATAGATGTAGATTGGGTAAGCAGTGTTGATGATTGTAAAAGCACCAGTGGAGCAGCCTTCTACCTAGGCGGTTGTCTTGTATCATGGTTGAGTAAGAAGCACTCTTCACTCTCCTTATCCACAGCAGAAGCAGAATACATAACAGCGACAACATGTTGTACTTAGGTCATTTGGATGAAACAAATGTTGCAGGATATTTAGGTGAAGTTTGATGAGCCCATTTCGATGTTTAGCAACAACACTAGCACCATCATCATCTCCAAGAATCCTATTAAGTATCACTTTGTTCGAGAACAGCTTGAAAAGGGAAACATATAAGTGGAATGTATTGGGACAAAGGATCAAATAAATGACATCTTCACCAAACCTTTACCACATGAGACATTTGAGTACCTTAGACAGAAACTTGGGATTCTCCCAAGTTCACGTTGAAATACTTTTATCCAGACAAGAAGGCAGGGGGAGCAAAGGCAAGTTATCGGTAGATAACATCATTTTTTTTTCTAGGGGGAGTCACCCTTTTCCATTGATGTCAAAGGCAGAGAGAACGGAGGTCAGGAAGATCATAGGCATGGAGTCAGAGGGAGAAGTGATTGTAGGGAGAGTATGTGTGTTTCCATCAACGAAAAAGGGGGAGATTGTTGATATGTGGTTGTCATTGATGTCAACCCAAGAAACACCAAAATATTCCCCATTTTTTTATTATTATTATCAAAATTACATTTCAAATCATGATGTTTCAAGCCTAGATCATCATTGTTGGATTGTTCTCATCAAGCCGATTCCGGTGGTATGTGGCACGCCACAAGAGCCTTCACGGTTTGAGAGTTATGCTTGTTTGAAGATGACACCCCCAACTTGTGGACATAAACCCAAAAGGGTGATGATGTGGCACTTCTTCCTTGGCCAAGACAAATGATAATGCAATGAAGTCCCTCACCAAGACTTAAAATAATATTTCTTGTAGCAAAAAATATAATTTTGAATATTTATTTTTAAATCAAAGGCATATGAGGGTTTTGTATTTCAAATTTTAAAAACCCACAAAGGATGTTTTTTCCCTCCAATTTATTTGAATTCAAAAGGTCAATATCCCACTAGAAAGGAATTTTGTTGCCTATAGGAGACCCTCCAAAAACTATAAAAGGGTATGAGATCACTCTCCTAATGTATTACTCAAATGAATATATTTTGACTAATTGATCTCTAAAATTAACTTATCCCCTGCGGAGCATTGTAGGATCAGACAAGAGGGTTTGGAAGTCTTGTATTGGTTCTGCGGTTTTGGATATCACTCTGGGATTTGTTGAATTTATTTGTATGGTTTAGGGTTTTGTTTGGCATTCTTGCAAGCAAAAAAAATCTTCATCTCCAAGTCTTGACCTACTTGAGGGCAATAATTTTGTGCATCTTATGGCTCATCCTGAAGCAATTTGTAAACAAATGTTTGGATTCTAATACTTACTCTCAGAGGTTCAGGTGTTCCAAGGTAATGTAGGAATTTACAAGGTAAGTACCTCAGATCAAACACCAAAGGACACCACTCACAAATAGATCACAGATCAATACACCAGTGTTCTTGAAATGGTTTAAACCCTCAAAGACGGAAACAGTCCACAACCTCATCCAATGTGGTCATTGTAGGAAATTTATTAATGTAAAAGAAAGAAAATTTGCATAAGCTTCTCTCATGAACGGTCATTCTACAAATGACCCTCCATTCTCTTTAAATAGAGATCATGGACCAATTGGGTGTTAAGCCACGGATCAAGGGTCAGTAATACCGAGGAGAGAATGAGCCATCGGATCAATTCATGTCTAGAACATATTGTGGCCGTCAGATTGTAAGTTACAAAAGTACATAGTAAAGAAACACACTTTACCTAACTCTACACTAGAACAAGTTATACTTAACTATTTCCTATGTGTCAGAATATCTTAACATCCCCCCTTAAGAACAACTTGGGATAGGATTGAAATATGTACAAATATGACACAATAGGAGAAGGAAGGAGGCATTGGAGCCTATCCCCCCTTAGTGACAACTTCCTGAAATCCAACCATAAATCGAAGTTTAGTAAACTTTGCCTCTGTGAGAGCCTTTGTAAAGATGTCTGCAACTTGATCATCGGTTGAACATATTGCACTTCAACAACATGGTCATGAATGAGATTTCTGATGAAGTGCATGTGTAGTTTAATGTGTTTGTTGCACTGATGTTGGACTGGATCTTTGCATAATTGAATGACACTTTAAACATCACACTAAAGTGTAGTCGAATGCTGCTATTGAAAGCCAAACTCTGACAAGATCTGACGAAACCACAAGGCTTCCTTAATAGCTTCTACGGCGCCACGATACTCTGCTTCTATTGAAGAAAGAGAAATGGCACTTTGTTTCTTGCCAGCCCATGTGATAGGTCCCAAACCAAGAGTGAAGACATAACCTATAGCAGACTTCTAATCATCAAGGTCACCAACCCACTCGGTATCAGTGAAACCAACCAATAGAGGAGATGTTTCTGCACTGTAATGAATCTCGAACTGAATTGTACCTCGAACATAATGAATTATTCTTTTAGGTTCTTTCCAATGACTTTCATGTGGGTTTTACATAAACCGAGCAATAAGGCCAACATCAAAGGAAAGGTCAAGACGGGTATGGTCAGATACAAAATTGTTCCTACAAACTTACGGTATACGGTAGCATCAACTTCTGGGGAAGTACAAGTCACTGAAATTTTGGTTCCAAACTGAAAGGGAGAAGGGGTTGGCTTACAGTCTTCCATGTGAAAGTGGCATAGAAAATCACAGACATACTTGGACAGGGAAAGGGAAATACCTTCCTTTGATTGCAAGACTTGAAGACCAAGAAAATAATGCAAGTGTCCTAAGTCTTTCATTTCAAACTGATTTTTAAGGCCGGACTTCACGTGGTTTATAAGGTTGGGATCACTACTAGTAAGGATAAGATCATCAACATAAAGAACAAGAATGATAAGATACTTACCCACTTTCTTGGTGTAGACAGTATTGTCAGAATGACACCTAGAAAAGCCAATATCTAAAAGAAAGCTATCCATTTTTGCATACCAAGCCCGAGGGGCTTGCTTGAGACCATAAAGGGATTTCTCAAGCTGACATACAAGGCTGGAGTCCGTTTGTATAAATCCAGGAGGTTGTTCCATATAGATTTCTTCATGCAAGTCCCCATGCAAGAAGGCAGATTTAACATCCATCTGATGGAATTCCCATTTGAAAGAGACATCAAGGGAAAGAACAAGGCGGATAGAGTTAAATTTGGCAATAGGGGAGAAGGTTTTAGTATAGTCAATGCCTTTAACTTGTGAAAAACCCTTCGCAACAAGACGAGCTTTATGTTTATCAACTTTTCCATATGGTCCAAACTTGGTTTTGTAAACCCATTTGCATCTAACAAGTTTTCGTCCTTTTGGAAGAGAAACAAGATCCCATGTATCATTTTCCAATAATGGACGATATTCTTCATTCATAGTTGCGTCCCAATTAGGATCACTTGCAAGAGCACCTTCTGCATCCCGAGTAGCACGGACCCATTTTGGAAGTTGAGGAGCTGAAGGAGGATCCTGAGAAAGTGGGGGAGGATTGTCATCCTCACTGCCATCATCTGAAGAAGAAATATTTTCAAAAGTAGAAGGGATAGTGAGAGGTGGCACATCCACCGAACTAGGCTCGTAGGCTAATATATTTTCAGAAAACTTTACATCTCTTCTAATGATAACATTTTTGGATTTAGGTGAAAGAAGTCTATATCCTTTGACATCTTTAGAATATCCAACAAAAAAACATTTTTCACTCTTAGGTTCTAAATCTTTATGTTTCTCATCTGGAATATGGGCCCATGCTTCACTTCCAAAAACACGAAAGTGACTTACATCTAATTTAATTGAGCTTCATGCTTCTTCTGGAGTGATATTCTTTAAAACCTTAGTAGGAGTGTGATTTATTATGTAATTTGCACAGTTAATTGCTTCTGCCCAAAAATTAAGACTAAGTCCTTTAGATTGAAGCATATAATTATCCATTTACTTTAAGGTGCGATTCTTCCTTTCAGCTACACCATTTTGTTGTGGAGTATATGGAACAGTATGTTGCATTTGAATTCCATGCTCAATGAAAAAGTTGATGAATTTGTTGTTAACATATTCTTCGCCATTATCAGATCTTAGCTTAAGAATTTGATATCCATATTGTTTCTCAACAAAGGTCTTAAAGGCCAAGAACATGTTAAATACTTCACTCTTGAGTTTTAAGAAGTATACCCAAGTGTGTCTGGAGAAATCATCAATGAAAGTTAAGAAATACTTGTAACTAGAGAATGAAACAAGTGGAAGTGGACCACATAAATCACTATGCACAAGCTATAAAGGGGTTGAGGCGTGTCAAGAGGCATGTTTTTCAAAAATATCCTGATGATGTTTTTCGAGTACACATTCGGAACAAACACCATCTCTGAAAGATACCATAGGAAGACTTGTCACCATATTTTCTTTACATAGATTTTGAAGGGAGCGACAGTTTAAGTGACCAACCGCTCATGCCAAAGTTTGCTCACTTCATCATTATGAGCAACAAATACCGAGGGAAGAGTTGATGACCTAAAGTTATTAAACTTATACAACCTTGTAGAATCATAAGCAATGTTAGTAGCTAAAATCTATCTAGGATCTCTTATGTTGGGTTGTGTTATATTCTTTCCACGACTAGCCCACGTAGTTAACAGGGGGTTAGAAGGGGGGCAGAGCCCCCCTTTAGTTGCGCCGATTGCGTAGCGGGGGGAGTCACAAGGGGTTTGAGGGGTGCAGGTAACCCTACTCTATGGGGCCTGGGGCAGCACCTAGGAAAATTTTGGTTTTGGACCCTATGTTAGGTTGGGCGGACCTACCTATGGTTTTGTGCATGATTTTCGCACATGGTTTTGGATGCGATGGTTTTCGGTCCATGGTTTTGGACGCGGTGGTTTTTCGGTCCATGGTATTGGATGCTTCGGCATGTATAAATATGTATTATAACATTGAAAGGAATATAATGAAAAATCAAGCTGGTAGTCCCAGTTTTGTGAACCAGGGGAAAATCTTTGTGTATATGTGTTTTATGTGTTATGCTCTCACATTGTTTATTTTCTGTGTTTTAGAATTTAATTTCTGTATGGGGTTAAAAACTACATTTGGTATCAGAGTTGTTTTGGCTTCAAGGGAACGCCTTTGTTGCTGAGGGGTTTCGCTCGGGCCTGTGGTAGATCCTATTCAGTGGGAGATCTGCGAGATCGATTCTGGTGGTGAAAGAAGATGGCGAGTAGTGGAAAGATAGAGTTCGAGAAATTTAATGGTCATAATTTTGAGTTGTGGAAACTCAATATGGAGGATCTGTTGGTGGATAAGGATCAATGGATCGTGGTAGATCCGGTTACTAAACCAACGGGACTGCCTGATGAAGAATGGAAGAAATTGGATCGGAAGGTAAAGAGCACAATACAATTGTGTGTCTAAGATTCAGTATTGCTGAATGTATCAGGGGAAGCTACGACGAAGGTTTTGTGGGACAAGTTAGGGACTTTGTACCAATCTAAATCTCTGGTGAATAAACTGTTCCTGCGGAAAAAGTTGTATAACCTGAGGATGAAAGATGGACACTTGGTGACAAAGCATCTGAACACATTTAATACTATGGTAAGTCAGTTAGCATCTGTTGATATTAAAATTTCAGATGAAGATAAGTGCATCAGTTTTTTGTGTCCTCTACCAGATTCATGGGATAGTCTGATTATTGCAATAGGTAGCAATGCAACTGCCTTGCAGTTTGATGAAATAGTCTCATCCTTGCTGACGGAGGAGATGAGATGGAAAAATATGGAGAGCCAGAATGGTGATTCCTTGTTTGTATGAGGATGTTCCTAGAACAGAAACAAAAATAACTCATTGAGTGGGAGATCTAAATCTCCAGGAAAACCTGTAAAGGTGGTGTGCTGGAAATGCAGAAAGGAAGGGCACTACAAAAGGGAGTGTAAATCTAAAGCTCCTGATAAAGGAAAGGGATCTGATGATGCTCCTTCTGTAGAGGCGAAAACCACCTCAGATGAAGGTGGGGATGTGTACTTGGCTTCTTCAAGTACACATGTAGAACATAAGGCATGGTTAATTGACTCAGGTGCATCCTTTCACTTCACTCCCAATAGAGAGTGGTTCTGTGAGTATGAGAAATACGATGGTGGTGATGTCTTCTTAGGAGATGATAGGAAGGCTAGAATCATTGGTCGCGGAAAAGTAAAGTTGAAGTTCCAAGTTGGAAGCATTAGAACCCTTCCGGGTGTTCTGCATATTCCTGCATTCGCCAGAAATCTGATTTTTGTAAGCAAGTTGGATGATGCAGGTGTAAAGACAGTGTTCGATAAGGATACCTGCAAGATGGTTCAGGAGCACTAGTATCGATGCGGGGAGTTCGGATTGGAACTCTTTACAAGCTAGAAGGTAGCACGATTGTTGATGGGTGCAACAGTTCTAAGGTTCCTGAAAGTGGAGCACAAAATCTAGTGGTCTCTGAAGAGAAGACCATGTTGTGGCATCAAAGGCTTGGACATATTGGAGAGAAGGGCCTTCGAATACTTCATGGTAAAGGTATGGTAGAAGGTATGAGTAATAGCTCTCTGGATTTTAATTTCTATGAAAATTGTGTAGATGGAAAGTAGAATTGGGTGAGTTTCCCCTATGGTGGTAAGAGGGTGAAATATATATTAGAGCTTATGCATAGTGATGTGTTTGGACCTGTGAAGGTTCCATCACTGGGTAAGTTTGTGTACCATGTATCATTTATAGATGACTTCCCAAGGAATACATGGATATATTTCCTTAAGAAGAAATCTGAAGTCTTTGACAGGTTTAAAGAATTCAAGGCTCTGGTGGAAAACCAGACAAAGAAGAATATAAAGGTGCTGAGGACAGATAATGGTGGAGAGTTTTGCAGTAAGGAAATTGAAGAATTTTGTAAGAAGTGTGGTATAGCATGGCAGAAGACTATTGCATATACACCTCAGCAAAATGGAGTTGCAGAAAGAATGAACAAGACGTTGATGGAAAGGGCAAGAAGCATGCTCAGTGGTGTCGTGTTAGGACAGGAATTCTGGGCAGAGGCGGTGGAAACAACATGTTACCTGGTCAATATATCACCTTCATCAGCAGAGGAGGAATGAAAAGATGAAGAGCCACAAACTCCGGGTGTGAGAAGATCAATTTGAGAAAGAAGGCATCCAGAAAGGTATAGTCCATCTACTTTCTATTCAAATTTTGCTTTATCTATTACTGATGATGATCCCAGAACTGTGAAGGAAGCAGTAAATTCAGAGGATGGAAAACTCTGGAAAGAGGCCATGGTTAATGAAATGGCATCTTTGCACAAAAATGAGGCTTGGGATATGGTGGAGTTGCTGGCTAGAAGGAAACCCATTGGCAGCAAACGGGTGTTCAAGAAGAAGACAAATGCAAAAGGAAAGGTGGAGAAATATAAAGCTGGGTTGGTAGCAAAAGGTTATTCCCAGGTGCTGGGAATTGATTTTGGTGATATTTTTTATCTTGTTGCCAAGGTAACTTCTATTAGATTACTTTTATCTATTGTTGCTGCTTTTGATTTTGATGTAGAACAGATGGATGTGAAGACAACATTTCTTCACGGGGATCTAGAAGAGGAGATCTACATGAAGCAACTTGAAGGCTTTGCGGTGAAGCGTAAGAAAGAACTGGTATGCAAGTTAAATAAGTCTCTATATGGGTTAAAACAGCCACCAAGGATGTGGTATCAGAAATTTGATACATTTATATGGGGACTTGGTTTCACCAGAAGCAAAGCAGATCACTGTGTGTATTTTAAATTAAATGGTGACCGTGTTATTTATCTGGTCTTGTATGTGGAAGATATGTTGCTGGTTGGAAATGTTAGAGAAATTATCCAGAATTTGAAGACCCATTTGTCCTCCATATTTGACATGAAAGATCTTGGTGCTGCAAACTATATCTTGGGCATGGAAATTAAAAGAGATCAGACAAAGAGGAAGTTTTGGTTAAACTAGCGAAAGTATGTCGAGACAATATTGCAGAGGTGGTTTAATATGCATGATAGTAAACCGGTGAAGGTTCCTATTCCTGTAGGTGTAAAGTTATTTGTTGAACAGTGTCCCAAGACACAAGAAAAGTAAGAGGACATGTCCCATGTTCCATATGCAAGTGTAGTCGGTAGCCTGATGTATGCGATGGTCTGTACTAGACCAGACATTGCACATGTAGTAGGAGTATTGAGTAGGTTTGTGTCAAAACTAGGGAAGGAGCATTGAACAACAGTGAAGCGGGTTTTCAGGTATTTGCGTGGCACTAGTGATTATGGTTTGTGCTACCAAGGAAGACCAAGATGGACAGAGTGTTGGATGTCCGTGGCTTTGTTGATGCAGACTGGGCTGGAGATCTGGATCAGAGAAGATCTACAAGTGGGTATGTGTTTAACCTATTTGGAGGTGCAGTCAGTTGGATGAGTAAGAAACAATCTGTAGTGGCACTATCAACTACAGAGGCAGAATACATGGCAGCCACTCATGCAAGCAAGGAAGCAGTTTGGTTGCAGAGATTGTGTTCAAGTATGGGGTTAGTACAGGGAGCTATAAGGATAGACTGTGACAGCAAAGTGCAATTTTCTTGGCAAAGAACCCCGCATATCATTCAAAGACAAAGCACATTGATGTTCAGTATTACTTTGTGAGGGATATGATAGAAGACAAAAAGGTGTTGCTGGTAAAGGTGGACACTTTGAAGAATATTGTAGATGCATTAACAAAATCTATGAGCTTTGAGAAGTTCTCTTGGTGTAGAGAAACAATGGGAATTTCGAGGCTGGAAAAATGACTAAGCTCTCTTGTGGCCCCCTATGGAAAGAAAACAACAAGTGGGAGCTTGTTGGGTTGTGTTATATTCTTTACACAACTAACCTACGTAGTGAACCGGGGGGTTAGAGGGGGGGTGAAGCTCCCCATTCGTTGTGCTGATTGCATAGTGGGGGGGTCACAGGTGGGGCGGTAGCCCCCCTATCCAGGGGGTTTGAGGGGGGCGGGTAGCCCCCCTCTACGGGGGTTGGGGCAAGACACCCGAGAAAAAAAAAAATTGGACCCTATATTAGTTTTGGGCGAAACCTACCTATGTTTTTGTCCATGGTTTTGGATGCGATGGTTTTCGGTCCATGGTATTGGATGCTTCGGCATGTATAAATATGTATTGTAACATTGAAAGGAACATAATGAAAAATCAAGCTAGTAGCCCTGGTTTTGGGATCCAGGGGAAAATCTCTATGCATATGTGTTATGCTCTCGCATTGTTTATTTTCTTTGTTTTAGAATTCATATGCACTTAATTTTTGTACGGGGTTAAAACCTACAATCTTCCTCCTCCTCTTCTAACCATAAAGGTAAGTAATGCAGTAGATATGGTTGAGTAGGAGGATACAAGACCAATTGTTTGCACAAATTCCCATTTTTAATGGTCATATTCTCAACCCTGAAACTTATGTAAGCATCATCAATGGCTAACAATGGCCTTCCAAGTATGAGAGGATAACCATTGAAATTGGTATTAGGTTGGAGAACTAATAAGTCAGTAGGGTATTCCTAGGAATCAATGGAGATCATCACATTCTCAACAACTCCTTCGGGAGCTACTGTAGACCTGTCTGCAAGTTGCAAGACTATTGTGGGCCTCCTTAATGATCCTTGGAGATATAGTTGAAGCATAGTCTCCTTAGTCATAACATTGATGGCAACCCCAATATTGATCAAGTTATGGGGTACAATGATACCATCGATGTGAACATCTACCATAGGACTACTAGGATCTAGCTACCTCGGGCAAATCACTCACCCCAATATTAAGTTGGACAACTATCCAATGAAATTAATGGTAGGGGTGTATTTCTTTGACCTCCCATGAAATTTTAAGCATTTCTCCTTGATTAATTTGTTGTATATGGGGACATCCTTAATAGCTTGGATACACACAATTTTTTCAATTCACCCAGAAGTTCAGTCTCTTCTAGGGTGTGTTGAATAGGATGGCTTAATCTCGTAGGGAAAGGAGGTGAATTGGCTTGGGGAACACTCTCCTCCTTTTCCTCTTCAAGCTCCTCAGGTGGAGATGGAGGTTGATTATCTGTATGCACTCTTCCAGACTTGAGGTTTATTTCTTGAATTTCCACAGTGTAGGCAAGGTAAGATGTTTCCCGACTGTAGACCTGTTGTTCCTATCTGTTGTTTAGGTTCAGATTTGGTTGAGTAGGGATCTGAGGTTTCTTAGATGGAGCAGGGTGAAGGATCTATGGTTGAGACAGATGTGGAGGCAATAAGGCTAGAGATTGCTTGTATGGAGGTTGTGGTGGAGCATATTGCTGAAATGATTAATTAACAAGTTGGGAATGGTATTGAGGTGAAAAAGACCAGGGAGAAGGTGTGGACCATGAAGGATGAGAAGGAGGGCACCAAGGGGGGATGGATGCATTTTGGTTAAGGTTGTAATATGAAAAGGATTTCCCTTGCATACCTTGCTAGTATGGCCAAGGTCCTTAATGCCTTCTTTGGCTGATATAGCAGAGTTGTTCAGTCAACCCTTTAGTTCCTTGATACACAACTTTCAATCCATGTAGAGAAGGGCACTTGTCTGTGGGGTGGTTCTCCTCATATATTGAGCAGATCTACATAAGATTCAATGTACATTCATTTCTAGGGTGCCTTCTAGTGCATCTAGGGAAAAATATAGCTAAGGCTCTTTCTTCTTCTTCCTCCTTTCTCTTGATATGCATGGTGTCCATTTGCATAGCAAGGGTATGCAACATTTCACTCTTGAAGTCTTTCAACATGTTCCTGATTTCACTTTTGATGGATGTGTTGGAGGAGGATGTGTTAGCCAAAGACTGACTAGGCCTACTCTTATTCTGGCTGCCCTAGAATTATTTTGAAAACTCCAATGATATCATCATAGGGTAACTGATAGATGTCCCCTCCTGATAATGTGTTTAGGGTTTATAGGATATCTTCCCTGATCTGTCTAAGAAGGACTAGTTTAAGTGATTCAGGATTGAGGGTGCATCTAGCCCTATTGTAGCTGAGTTGGAACCTTTCCTCATAATTTTCCAAAGACTCATCATGTCCCAAGGTCATTCTAAAGTTTTCCTCTTTGGTATCTTTGGACCTGATATAATCCCTGTCCTTATTATTGAAGGCTTGTTGCATTTGAGCCCAAGTGGAGATGTTGTCCCCAAGAAAACCCATGAACCAGTGCAAGGCTCCATCTTTGAGGGTGGATGGGAACAATTTCAACTTTTGGTTATCAAAGTTATAATCATAAGTTTTGCATAAGACAACAAACTCAAACAAAAAGGTATCCGAGTCCTCTATGGTTAAGCCATGGATGTGAAGAAGGGTAGAGGGGCTTGTGTTTTTCATCCTAACATCTCCATTAGTTTATATTATGGGAAAATCACCCTCATCTATTTTTTCTACTCCTCTATTTTCAATCCCATTTCTATTTTCAACTATGGTGTAGGTTGGTGGAATGGTCTCTTCTTCTTCTTCCCTAGTAGGATCTTCAAAGATCTCTGGTTGTTCACCTAATGGGTCCTCTAGCTCACAACCACCAAAGGTTTCCTATTAGATGTTGTGGGGGTATTTGGAAAAAATCTTCCAAAGTTGTCTCTATTCCTACAAGGCATGAAAGGAATTTTTTTTCAAGGTTTTTTCAGAATTAATTACAGAATGGAAAGAAAGAAAATATTTCAACTATCTATTGGATGCAAAACAAAAAGGAATTCTGAAATCACATCTACTTAGACACCTCCCTGGAAATGGTGCCAAAATGATGAGCTCCAGTATGGCAGCAAGGATGTTGCAACTCCTAGGGCTACCAAGTTTACTTCATGAACCCGGGGTTCGCACAAACTTGGAGGTGATGGGGTTGTATACACGGTAGACGCAATGGTCTACTCTTGTCACTTTTCAACTAGGGGGATAGACCACTAGGGTTTTTCAAACTAGTCTTATATTGGCTAGAAGGATTCTGACTACCACATAGCAATGGGGAAAACTACTCTTGATGTAGAAAGGAAATGGTCCCTACTCTAGGAAATGAAAGTGTTGAATTGGAAAATGCTAGAAAGTGACATGAAATCATCTAGCTAAGCATCTACACATATTTCTTGCAAAGGAGACCTAACTTATCCTTGCATCTAAAATCTAGTTATCTAGACTAAAGAAGCATGGGAATTATCCTAGAATTACGATGACTTTTGCATGCATGTACTAACTAGAAATTGCAAAAAAACCTTTTTTATTTTCAATTTTATGAATGTAGATGCTAATTTAACAAATTTGATCTTTGGTAGGGGAGATGGATATGGGGAATAGGTTTGGAATGGTGTTTATGGTATGGAAGCCAAGTGGAGGCCTAACCTAAGCTCAAATGACCATTTCTACTCAATTCGAGCTTAAAACAGGTTGCCACAGGGTTTCTCGTAGTAGTACAGGATGCCCTATTTTACTGTATGAAATGATACAAAAGCTTATAGGGAGGTAGGAAAGGTAGAATGAAGTGTGGGAAATGTGTCTCATGGTGGAATAAGGCACAGAGGATTTGCACACTACCCAAGGCTCAACCCAAGTCTTTAATATGGTTACACTTGCTCAAGGAAAATGTGCACTTTGCTACAAAACAGAAATTTAGATTAAGGTCTCATGGACTTTGGCAGCGTAGGTGTAGAAGACTTTGGACGATGTTGGTGAGATGAGGTCTCCCCACAGATCAGAAACTCCTACAACAACATACATTCTTTTCTTCATTTATGCACAACTTCATTTATTTTGGATTGTAGATTACTGTGGTGTGGTTTCTGAGAGGAGTTCGGATTTTCCACAGTGTTCATTTTTATATGGTCGACATTTCGAGTCTAAACCCAGACTTATATATGGAAAAGATGAGTTGAATTTAGGAAAAACAAAGTTATTAATAGCTAATGGCTAGGTTTATGAATCGAAGTGCTTCTAAACCATAACAAACTCAAGAAACCAAAATGAAAATTGCATGTACTTCTGAGGAATTAAGAAAAAGTTAACTATTCAATAAGAAATGCTAAGTTATGTAGTGATGAAACAATAAATATGTTTTTGGGTTGTGAGGATGGGACCCTCAAACCATGATCCCATAAGGGAGATGAGGCAGAGGCCACTACCACAAGATTTTATGAAGTATTTACTTTCACTATTGTAACACCAATCTATCTATCGACAAATGGAAGCAAACTAAGTAATCATCTAAATACTTGCATATTAAACAAAACAAAAATCACTTCAACAGCTAACTATGAATGTAATCTAAGCATACATATACAAAAATAGGAACCTCTGCTACTAGGGTTGGGCGCTAACCCAAGAGATTTAGGCCTCTAATTCAACTCAGTGTTGGATCAAGGGAGTGCTTCTCATTCTCATCAAAATGTCAAAAATACATAAGAGTAATCAGTCACAATCTCTTAGCTCGAAAATGACTGTTGGCTATAACAACAAAAAAATACAATCATAATGAGTCCCTAGGCCTTATTATTTATACAACTGAAGCTACCAACAACTTTATTAAACTTAGGAAGTCTTAGCTCCCAAACTGGAGATTAAATTGTCTTCAACTACCACTGGCTTGGTTGCCAATGACCTCAGTGGGATTGGCTCATTGTAACTACGAGCTGACGAGATCTAATGTAGGAATATTTGAGTGATTGAGGAGTTAAGGAGGGAGATTCAATATCCTCAAATCCCTATTTCTTGTCTACTTTGAGTTCTTGCACTTAAATTAGTCAAAATTGCTCCAAATCCTGCAGTTAATGCACATTAGGCCACATGACATAACATCTCATCTTTACCCTTCTCACTAAACAAAATATAATAAAATATGTAAAGAAATGTGAGAAAAGTTTATTTAATAAGCTAGAGAGTGGAATTAAGGTCCATATAATTTACCTATTTATGAGCCTCATCAGAAGTGTCGTGCAAATGAATTTCCTATGTCTATGGTGTCTTTAGCTAAGCGATGCGCAAATGGAGCCCAATATCACTGGGCTAGATGTTTATGCAAGGAATTCCTGGATGCCTGCCACAAGGTCTAGGAGAAAGGTATGTCTTTCCATTATGCTTGGTTAATCTTTATCATTGCTATGTTAGCATGGAAGGAGTCCAAGGATACGTAGTTTCCTCTGATAGAAGCAGATGTATGTGAGGCCACGAGGTATGCTTCGTTGTGGAATACCACTAAAGCATCACAAGCAAAGGAGAATAGAATATTATTCATATTATATCAAATGGATCTACACATGTTAATAAACCAGCATCCAATAATAGAGCCCTGTTGTGAGGTTCAAGGCATATTTTCATAAATTGTACATACAAGCACAAAAAGACATGAGGAAGGAATGACATGCATTTCCATATATGGTCAAATAATATGATCTAGTAGAAGTAATATAAAAATGGCCTACAAAATGGATGACTCTACTGGAGGAAGCGAGAGACAGTGCAATAGAAGAAGAAGAGTTTGAAACTTCACACCTTGGAGAAGGTAGTGGAAAAGACATGGAGAAGGAAGCAGGGGAAGAAGAAGAGGAAAAAGAACACCATGAAGAAGAACACCATGATGAAGAACACCATGAGGAGGATCCTCAAGGAGGCGAGGATACGAATAAGGAGAAAGAAAAGGCAGAAATAGAGAAAACTGCCACAAAGAAAAGAAAAAGCCAAGGCGAAGCTACCATTAAGAGCAGAAAGAAGCATAAAGAAGATAAATCAAAGAAAATCACACCAATGGTTCTCATGGAAGGTGACCTAGATCAAATCGGAGACAAGGTTCAGGAGATAACAGTGGAATCCTAGAATAGGGTGGAAGATTTCTATGGTGAGTTTATCACATGTGTGAACCAGAGTATTACAAAGTTGAAGATTTGGACGCAAACATCCAGACCACCAGAAAAAATAGGCCAAGGTCTCCACTAGGAAATATTGATAAAAACAACATTTGGGATGAGGATAATGCAGATACCTATCGGAGCTCTACAGTTTGACTCCGTCGAAGCCAAGCAGCAAGAAAAAGGTTGGGACCATGTCAATATGAACATGGAAACACTACCCACTTCGGTCCTACATGAATTTCATCAAGGTATAACAAATGAGCTCAAAGTGTGTGAACAACGCACCTCACATTTAAACATTCAGATAGAACAGGTCATCAAGGACAAGGAACAGGTAGAGCTACAGCAACAGAGACTGAAGGAGGTGGTCGAAGCCACTTGTAACCTAAAGTAGACTCTTGAAGTAGTTATCGCGACAGTAAGAACAAAGGGTTGAAATAGAGAGTTGTGTGTGTGAAAATCATTAAAGATACATTGACAATTGTGTGAAAATTATTGAATACCATGGAGTGTTAGTCATCATGATGTGACTTGGAGATTCTGTTTGGGCAATATGAAGATTTATGAAGAATCCTTCATATGAAGATAGATTGACGTGGATGTCGTCGAGGATGAACCAACATAAGACATGGTTGTGAAGCTCAACCTTGCAGTCAAGGAGAAGAAGGATAAAATTCCCACAGTGTAATTTAAGTATGAGATGTAGATTAGTGAGCTGCAAATGAAGTTGTAGCCAACGAAACCACCAAAAGTGCATGAAAAAAGGGAGATTAACTTAAAGAGTGGGATGGCTAGCATCTCCACAGCATTGGAAGACTATGGAAAATTGTTGGATGAGAGCATGAAAATTTGGAATTTGCTGTAGAAAATGTTCAGAAAATGAAGGAGGAAATGCAGAAAAAGCAACATCAGTTGAGAGAGATTCAAGAGACTGTGAAGACTTTGCTAATCTCGTAGAGGCTCAAAAAAATTAATGAGTCAAAGGAGTTGCAGAAGAAAATTGAAGAGTTGAAGAAGGAGGAGACAAGTTTGATAGAAAGGACTCGACATTGGCAAGACAATTCCCTCCAACTATCACATGTTATGGATGTGAAGCTTCAGCGGCTTCAACAAAGGGAGACAGAATTGGCAAAAAAGGTTGTATAACATGTCATAGAAGCACTATTATAAGAAGTTCACAGTGAGGAAAAGTAGCTGGCAGAGATTCTATAAGAATTCAACATGGAAAATAACAACATTGTAGACAAGATCATAGGCAAAGCAGTTGAGCAATTCGGGTTGAGTCACATGTGACTGTTGGGGGCCTATTGGGTGTAGCCCAACTTGGCCATATTTTGGGCAAGGATTCTGAATTTTGTGGGACATGCAGTACAAAGGATGTCATGGAGTGTGAAGTGAACCACGCAGAAGAGAAACATAGCACAACGAAGAGCACACAGTATAGGGGCTTTGCGATGAAGCCCCTCAATTTTTGTAAAAGCATATAATATTGTAAAAGTTGAATGGTTTTGGACTGTATTCCCTTTTATTTTCGAAACCATCATATTGGGTCCATGGAAATGTAGTCATGCAATCCCTTAATGTAATATAATATATATAGGGATGAATAATAAAGGTGGAAGGAAACTATGTATCAGATCCAGATCTATGTTTATGGTTGTATTTTTGTGATTTGTACTTCAGAGAAAGCGGAAGGATCTGTAGTTAAGTGCGTGGAGGCCTAGGTCTGCATCTTAGTGCATAGACCATCTGAAACTTAGTGCATAGACAACATGCAATTGTGTGCGTAGGGAAAGAACTATTTGTTGTATCAAACTCTCTATTATAAGAAATAGTTCTTGTGGATGTAGTCCCACATTGGGATGAACCATGATAAAAATTGTGTCTTCATGTGTTTTTCTTATTATCTACATTTTATTTCAGTAATGTGAAGTTTATGTATGTTTATGATATGTTTAAGTGATGAATTTAATTTTGTGAAGTAATATATAAGTGTGAAGTAGTTCATGAATGCAAAGTAATTTATAAGTGTTAAAGCATAAAAAATACAAAATTTTCACATAGCAGTGTCCCTTAAGAATGGAAAAACCTAGTTTTGCAATCTCCCATAGTCACTTTGGGTGAGACTGTGACTTTCTTGTAGGTCGTTGCCGAAAGGGTTAGTGATTGAGGGTTTTGTTGGTGCATAGTAAAATCTGAACTTGGATTAGCTCAATATAAGCCAACACACACTTCAGTGGTCTTGTATATAATCATAAATACTTCTAAAATTTCTACCTTCCATCTCCTTATAAATTGGAATTTTAGACATAGTCTAATTTGGAATAAGTGTACCATTAAACAAACATCACTTCCTTTTTTACAAGCTACAATACATTGAGTTTAAGTACGAGGAAATTTTAATAGATCCATCAATATGCATATTTGTTTCAATCCAAACACACTTTGTATGTTCACTTTTACACCTTGCACACATAACACTTCACACACTTATATCACCTAAACTGTGTCCAAAGAGTATGCTCTTCCCTTTTGCACCTAGGTGATCTCAAAGGGAATAAAAAATTGAGTGAAGGTCATCCTCATTCATTCTAAAGACCTCTAAAAGAAACTTCAACTTGAACACATTTAATTTCTCTATAGGGGTCATAAAAAATTAATAGTTTAAGTTGGAGCCACAAGAGTAGGTATCCAAACAACCTCCCCTAGTTATTTCATAGTTTTAACATAGAAGTTGAATTTTAGGGTGCTTGAAATCCTCCATAATCTACTGGAAAATATATAGAAGTAAGAAGAAACCTACCAAGGGGTTAGGTCTATACTATAGACTATCACAAACCTCCTTAAATCTATTGATTCTTAACAGGGTCTCTCGGTCTAATGTTGACAATGAAAAGTTGAGATTATCTCATCGACATTAGATGAAGGTAACTTAGTGGCCGAATTATAGGGCATATTTCCCTATAAGTGGTAGGTGTAGTAGCAATTGCACCTAGAGTGGATTTCATATGACTATTGGAACCCCATTACCCCTTGTTAAAACCCTCCATCCATACCTTTATTAGCTTTTTGGAGGATAGATTGAGACCCCACTGTCACAAAATATCTATGAACGCCCTATTACTAATTTAGTGGAAGCACGTTAGATATTTTAGGATGTTTTCATATGTAAAACCCCCACCAAATTTTGGAGTGTTTCACACATTAAGCATTTTAAGGTAAATCCACCTTTTTATTTTCACTTTATCTTATGAATTCATATTTTGTTTTTATTTGAAATCCCCCTCACAGTGAACATAATCACTAGGGCACCATAGGGGACCCAACAGTACCCTATAGCTCTAGGCACCTTCAAACCCTCCAACCATTGGCTAAAGGACTTCCAGGGCTTGCACCATCTCCTACTCGACCTTCCACTTCAATACCACATATCTTTATTACTTTGTTATGAACATATTCCTCTCGAGGTAGTACTAATATGTTTCAACTAGGTTATGTCGTAATGGCCAACATTACAAGAATCATTCCATTTGTAGCTTCACTTAAGCTCCCAATTTTTTTGAAGCTAACAAATGGCCCCATCACCCATGACCCTACATGGCTATCCATGCCAACCAAATTACCATCAAATATTCCAAAATTCTAAGGAAAATAGGGAGAATACCCAGCTAACCATGTCATGTCTTTTCATTTATGGTGTTCCTCCAATAGCATCATTGAGGACTCAATTAGACTGAGACTTTTTGTCAACGTAACCTCTTTGTCCCTTTACCAAAGGGGTATGCTAGTGAAAGTTCAGGAGCACATGGCACCTTTGAGTCTTTGGAAAAACATTTTCTCACCTTTTTCCAGCTCTTAGTTCATCATGATACTAGGTTGGAATTATTGTCCCAATTTTGAAATACATTAGCCAACCATATAGCAAACCATGTCCATGAGTGGTGAAAATGTCGTAGTCTTTGTAAGGTGGGATTTTTGGGTCCCCTTCTTTTAGATTTTTTTCTCAAATATTTTTTTTCCATTATTACGAAAGATGTAGCAACAACTATGACATAAAACAAGGAAGAAGCCATCAGTAAGGCTCAATCATTTGAGCTTATTTATGTGTAATTAGGTTACCTCTAATATGTTATTATATATGCTCCACGACTAATATCTTTCAAACAACATAAATCAAGGGCATCTAATGTTGTTCATGGATTTATTGGGAACACCACCCAATTTCAACCTATGAAACCTCTCTCGTATCCATGGTAATACATATGGTCAACTACTGTCATTCCCCCATTTTATATGTACATCCACAACACTCACACTGGCCACAAATGGATATTACCCTAACCTTCATGCACCTTCTCCTAACCCTCCCATGCAAGGGAATCAATACCCATTTCACATCTTGGATGGAATGTCTACATCCCAAACTACCTATGGAAATCTCCACTCTTCTTTTCTATCCCTTCACAAGTTAATATTACACCTCACTAGAATGCAGGTGTTAAGTTTGTCAAATCTTCTTTCCCTCAAGAGCAATATTCATTTGAACAAATCAACATTGTGAATCCACCTAATCAAAATAAGAAAAAAGGAAAGAAAAAACTAAAAGAAAATCAAGATTAAGGCATAAACCAACAACAACAACCAGATGCACAAAATGGGGAAACCCCCATAATCAGAACTATAATTCAAACCAGGGTACCAATAATTTGCAGAAACAAGGAAAAAATAATGGCCTTCGTACTAATCACGCTTACTTAATTTACGATAAATATGGGCACTACACCCATCATTGTCCCAAACTCCTCAAGTTAAAATGCATGAGAGAAGATAATGGGAATTTCAAAACCAATCAACCACCAGTTTTGGTACATAACCCATTCTTGCAACAAGGAATTGTTGTTGTACAACATGAGGTTGATCCTCCACAATAGCTAAACCAGGAAAGGGGAAGTTCAACTGACCCCACTAATCATAACATCTACATTCAATGAGTAGATGTCTTACTCCAAACAAATCATCAGGACAATGGAACTCCTAAAAGTAATCCCTTAACAGCTGAGGCAATGCCACTAAACTCAACTTCACCACCTTTAACAATACTATGACCACCCATAGAACTAGTTTCTAATATGATCAAGAGACCATTATGATGAACATCACATAACGAAAAGGATAAATATATAAGTAGCATTCTTGACAACCTTGTATAATCTCCATCTTCCATGTTATCTTTGGAGTAGCTTCAAAATTATCCAACTCAATGAAAATCCCTAAATTTCATCACTATTGATCTTTCAGATTCGATATTATCATCTTTGAATTGGAAAACTTAGAACTATGGCTACCATCTCTAGTTGCATTCCAACTTCCTGTGACTATCCTTAATGCCACTATTCATCGATCTATAATTGATGAAGTGGAATCCACTTGCATTATCTTAATACTAGTTTGGAAAAATATCGGCTCCCCGAGCTCACTTCTTCCTCCATCACACTAAGGGAATATGATGGGTGCCCATCATCACCTGTAGGAATCTCTCAAAATGTCTTGGTTGAACTCATCGGTAAAATTGTTCTCATAGATATAGAAGCCCATAATGCCCCTCTCAACTATAATATCTTATTTGTATGAAGTTACATGTATGCAATGAAGCTTGTTGCATTGTCAATTTTATAGACTATGAGTTTCCCCCATAATGAGAAAATAATTACCAATTACCAATTAACACATTAAGAGACAAGGACCTCCTCCTCCCTATACAATATGTTACCCTTTGTAAGGCCCCAATAGGAACTATTTCCCTCCTTAACCAAGATTGTCCCATGATTTTTTAAACATTTTTCTCTCATAAGATTATATCCATGATACCCTATTTTCATAACATCTATTTCCATGGCTCATATATGCACAGTAACCACCTTGTTTGGAGAACAGCCTTAGGATAATTTGCCACCACTAAAACCTAAAAAGGATATGGCAAGTGATGTCCCATTCCTTCCATATGCTATCACTCAAAATCATTTCATATATCCCTCACATGGTTCCATATCACACCAAGTTGATAGTGACACTTACCCTAGGAGACATGGCTCTAGACCTACTCATTTGGTATTTGGCATCATCTACAATGTCAGTTATGTCAGGAGCTACACCCGCAAGTCATGTTATGTTGAACACCACTAGAGAGGCTTGACCACTTGCAAGCACACTAAAACTTACATAAAAATTAGAGGTCACCATAAAAAACGATCATAATAAATCCAAGAAGAAGGACCCCACTAGCAAACCTTCTCCTAGGGTACATCCCCCATGCACATTATGTGATATATCAGGACACCCTACCAATAAATATCCCTCATTGGAAGGGTTGAAGGTCATTTTTCATGCCTCTTAGGCACCCATTCCCCCTTCTCTATCCCATGGAGAAAAAACCACCACATCTCGTAACAAAGGATTATGCATTGACCATCCTTGCACCATTTGTGCACATAATTGTTGGGCACAACCCAACTTGGCCTAGTTTTTGGCAAGAAATACGCATTTTGTGGAGTGGAGCGCACACTGGAGTGTGCAGTGGAGGGTGCAGCAGACTGAAAAGTGGACTACGTAGTGAAATAGTTGGAATATACCACGCAGTATAAGGGCGTCTGAGTAGGTTGAAGCCCATCCTTTTTGTAAAAGGCATGTAATGTTGGAAAAGATGAATGGTTTTCAAACCATTGCAGATTATTTTTATAGTCCATGGTATATGGACCATGACATTTTGATGATACATCCCTTGATGTAATAGTATATATAGGGATCAATAATAAAGAAGAGAGACATCACATCTTGAATTGAATGGTTGTATTCTTGTGATATGTGGAATGGGAAATAAGTCGAGGCTCTGCAACTCAGTGCGGAAATGCTTGAGTCTATAGCTGAGTGCACAAGTCAAGAACTATTTTTTGTACAAGATTTCTTATTATAAGTAATAGTTTTTGTGGTCGTAGTCCCACATAGAGGTAAACCACAACAAAACTGGTGTCTTCATGTGTATATTTTCTTATTATCTCTTTTAGAGTAGCATTTTATTATAGTTGGATTTTATTACAGCATAGTGATGATTATGGATTTGTATAATATTTTTTGTGATTAAATGAATGTGGTGAAGTAATTTATGAATTTTAAGTATAAGAAAACATAATAATACCACATCTCCACATCCTTCAAGGTTGCAGAAACTTGGTTCTGCATCCTCCCATAGTCACTTCATGTGAGACTGCGATCTTCTTGCAGGTCATTGTCGAAAGGGCCAGTGGTTAAGGGTTTTGTTGGTGCACAAAATAGATCGAACCTAGGTCAGCCAAAATTATAACCAACAAATGCTTTTGTTGCCATGACCGAGATCTATTTGAGGGATATGTTTATGTGGCATCAATTGAAAAGGAAATTCAAGATTGGCTAGAATCGAAGGAGCAAGACCTTATAGATCAAGAGAATATAAACCCTCGTCTAAAATCCAAAGCTTGGTTAAAGAGATATATTTTACAAATCGATACAAAATTTTCTTCGCATCATTTCTTGTCGAAATTTATGAGTGGATATCGATTTTAATTGAAAGAAAGACATATTTTAAAGGTGGAGAACCTACAATGTGGACTTCTGAATTGGTACAATGACTCAAGAGCACTGACAATAGGATTTAAAGGGTTATCAATTTCTAGATTGATAGCATATTGGGAGGATTTATTACTGAGTTTGAAGTAGACTAGAACATGTCCTACAGTGAAGGAGAATCATGATTCTTCAAAGGGTTGTGAGGTAAGTATTTGAAATATTTGAAAATATGGATTAAGATGCTTTTATGTGTAAAATGAGTTTTACATATGTGGCCAGATTGTTATTTTACTTATTTTTGGAAGAAGAGAGAATAATATGAGCAAGAGATTGGAACAATGTGAAGTGGAAAGGGATATAGAATAGATGCCAGAAAGAGAGCTCATGGAAAATACCTAAAGACCTTTGTAGATACTGAGTATAGTCCTCTTTTGATTTAATCTAGAAGTGAAATAGAAGATATCCACCCTAATAAACCTCAGGAAATTTCGTAGTATTCACCTTCCCAACTTGAGAGTTCATAGAAGCCATAATCCATTAATAGTCAAGGTGTTTTTCACTCTCCCCCTCCCCCTCCAAGAAGAAATATGGATGATGATATCAAGTTGCCTGTTTTCAAAGGAGCTTGATCTGAAGATCTAAAACAATTTTGGTTTTTATGTGAAGCTATATGGACCACAAAGCAGGTCAATGATAAAAATATAAAGAAAGCATAGCTCATTACAACACTATGAGATAGAGCATTGACATGGTATATGAAGTATTCAAATAATCAAATTAGAACATTTGCAAATATTAAAGCAGCATTGATAAGAGAATTTTAAGAAGCCAAAGTTTGAGCCACCGTGTGTCACTGAGTTAAAATAAATTAAACAGAAACCTACTGAGTCTGTTTGGGAATTTTATTAGAGATTTAAGGAATTGTTGGATCAAGTGAGCTTTGAAATAACTTCACAGCAACATCAATAATGGTTTATATTTGTGATGTTACTGAATATCATACTACCATTGATGCAACAAAAGATAGCAAGTCAAGTCGAAGCTCTACAGATTATGATGAAGTTGGAAGCTTCGCCTATAGGAGATACTAATGTAGGTATGCAACAGATTCAAAGTCCGTTGGAAAACGTAACCCTACATATACAAGATATCAAGAAAAGAAAAGAATCTAGAGAAGAAGTATGGTGTACGAAGTGCATATCAGAGGGTCATGCTAAAGAACAATGTCCTATCTTTAGCGATTACATGACTATTGGAGCACCGAATCCTTTAAATGTAGGATCCAGCCTATGGTGCACAATATCTAAGACTAGAGGCCAACATTAAGTAGAAGATTGTTACCCGTTACAGAAATATGTGTAGACCCCAAGGAATTTATATTGCAAATTCTATAAATCAGTAGCACATGATGAGAATAATTGTAGAGCTTATGAACTAATGATGCAGTGCAGTGCTGACACTTATAGAATGCAAGAAGAAGAACATGGACATGAAGGAAATGGATAGTGTGATGGCCAAGGTGTTGGAGCTGGTCAAGGACATGGACAAATTATTTGTTATAACTATGGCTAGGAAGGTGATTTTGCGAGAGATTGTTAGAACCTTACTACGACATGTAAGTATTGTAAATATTTTGACCATGTAATTGAAGAATGTCTTGTACTTATGGAAAATATGCAAGAAAATACGAACCAGTAGTTGATACATAATATTTAAATGATGACCGCCTAAAGAAGGAATGATGAACCTCAAATTAGTATTGTTACTAGAAGTGGCCCTATAATCGATAGTGACAAAAGTGGATGGGAAGAAAGAATTTGAAACTACATGGGCCAAAAAGACTTCTGAGAAAGCTCCTATTTTTTATATTCAGAAGAAAAAATAAGTATTTATGGAAGCAAAGTGAATTTTTATGGATGTTGGAGTTTCAAATTCTATTTATGGAAGAAAAGTGAATTTTTATGGATGTTGGAGCTTCAAATTCTAGTGCCCAGCCAAAGGCTGATCAGAAAAGAAACTACGATGTATCATTAGGTTTGACAAAGACTTAAGTTTTGACATAGAATCAATCTCTGACACAAAATCAAGTTTCGATGTAGAATCGAGCTCCAACACAGGATCAAGCTCTGGCACATGAACAAGAGTCAACAAATCAAGGAGGTACTTTAAAGTCTTTTCTACAAACATGTATGAAATTATTAAGAGATTAAAATGTTGTAGAAGGGATTCAATAGTTGATAAATTCTTTTGCATCAAAAGAAACACCGCTAGGTGAGATGTGCGAAGTGAATAATTTGCATCAACAAAAGAGAAATGGAAGAGAAATGAGGCTTAGTGCACAGATAGGAGTATATGAGGTGGATTAGGTCATCCTCAATCTAGGATTTGATGCTAATGTCCTGATGAAGAAGACACGAGATTTAATGGGTAAGCTAAATCTACAGTGATCACATATTAAGTTAAGGATGGAAAATCAGCAAAAGATCTTCCCGACAGGAAGACTAATAGGTGTAACAGTGGACATTGAAGGAGTTCACACTACTGCTGATTTTGAAGTAATAGAGATCATTGATGACAATAATCCCTATCCTACATTTCTTAGACTTGATTGGGAATTTTACAATATAGCTATAATTAATCTAAAGAATGGATAGACGATATTTGAAGAGAATAATACAAGAGTAATTATCGCCTTGGATCTAGCAGAAGGAGTAATATACACAGAACTAGTTAGAGAAGAATATTGTGCAACTGATATAGATAATATCTATCAAATGACACCAAACGAAAAGGCTTGGGCCTGCTGCAGAAGGCAAGTTCACTTGGGAGCATGATATTTCTTGTACCTTAGACTCAGAAGAAGAGTTGAAAAACAGGCAGAATAGGCTACATGAAGTATCCACAAGGCATTGTGCAATAGTTACTAAATCAGTTCATTGTATGATATCCAAGGTATGTAACCTAACTTCTTATGATGGCTTGCGTGATGTAAGCACTTTTATTGATGATTATTAAGAATAGGTTCCATAGAATCAAAGGTTGTTAGCCTTGGATATAGCCCTAAAAGTTATCCTTGCTAGATGGTGGGGTGAACACAAGAAGAATATAGAAGGCTAGCAGGAATGTTGAATATTGATGTGGATAAGGTTTGGATAGATCGATACAGAAATAAAGATGAATTATGATGGTGAAATTAATCCTAGGAAGCATATCTAGCTGTGCACTACAACACGGAAGGAGATTCCACAAAAGTAATGGGTACATGGATTCATTCATACATTAAAGACAATCCCTAAGAATTAGTACTTAGAAATAGAGCTTCAACATGGTATAGTAAAATGGGTAGACATGGTTGATGGCTTCATATTAACATACAACTTTAAAGATGATTACCTATACATAGATTTGGCCCTTCAAATAGTTAAGAAGAAGATATTTGAGAATGTAACTCCATTGACACAGTCGTAACCTGATTGGGCTATGCAGATAGAAAAAGCACTAGAATGCTATAAACTTATTGTAGAAGAGGAAGAATATCCCCACTACATTGCTATAGTAGAGTCAGAAGGATATTGTGAAGTAAATGGACCTCAGTTAGAGATACCATATATAACAAAGTCACTGAAGACAAATAAGGTGAATATAGGATTAGAGAAGGAACCTAAGTTTGAAAATATAGGAGACTATTGGGATGAAGAGATAGTAAGTCAAGTTATAGAGTTACTTCATGAATATCAAGAACTATTTCCCACCAAATTTTCAAAGATGAAGGGTATAATAGGAGATCTAGGAGTCATGAAGATTCCCCTTACGCCTGATGATCCAGATTTAAACAGGAATGAAACAAAATACAGAGATAACCATATACACAAATATGCAGCAGAAATAATACTTCATTTCATTAATGGAAAATACTGAAA
>APFE031260075.1:139238-195195 GCA_000404065.3 Pinus taeda | reverse complement strand
CCCCCCCCCCCCTCCTAAATCAAACAGGGACACTCATGCCGATGATGGCATGATTGGCACCACAAGTATGCAAACTGCAAAGGCCCCATCTGGTAAGGCCCTTGTAGTTTCCAGTAAAAAAGAAAATGACAAACTTCCTGCCTCGGAGGTTAATGCCGTGTCATCGGAGAAAGGCAAAGAACTGAAGCAACCAGGGGGCAAGAAGAAAGGGAAAAACAAAAAGAAGAAACAGGAAGATTCGACTCCTAAAAAATCTTCTGAAACCCCTACTGGGTGAAAGAAACCTACTCAGCCATGTTTCACATGTGATGGGGACAATTGGATGAATGATTTTCTGCATCGAGATGAAATCATAAAGTTCTTCAAGAAATCAAGTACCTCGGCGGTATTGACTGATCTGTTTCCAAACCCAAAAACTAATCTAGTTGCTATCGATCATGCTTCCCCATCCCAAGTGCTTATGTTGTCCATTTCGAAACACCAAAGTGATGCTTTGATATTAACAAGGAATAAAGATTATGGGAATCCACAGATGCTAAACAACAAGGCTACAGATCAACCTAGTAGTTTGATAACAACTTTGTCCGAAGTTGTGCCACCCATCATTCTTGAACTAACAATAAATCCGCCAAAGGGAGTAGTACATAAATCAACATTTAATTCTCATGCTCGAGCAGCACAGAATTATAATATAGTAGAGGATCTGGCTCAATTGCCATCTGCTATGTCGACACTTGAAGTACTGCAGAATTGCCCCTCCCAAAAGGAGGCTCTGTTATCAACAATAGGTGGGATTGACCCAACGGATTCCAATCTTGTATCCTTCAACCATAAAGGATACAAACGTCAGTTACCAGCCCAACTCGCTTTCCTTATATAGGTAAAAGCCCTAAAAAAAACTGTTCATCGAACAATTATTGATGGGGGGCATCTACCTGTATTATGTCAATGAGTTACTGGAAAACTTTAAGCTCGCCACCCTTGTCACGATCACCAACGACATTAAAAGCATTTGATGGAAGAACATACATGCCATATGGGATTTTAAGTAACTTGCAAGTTGAACTAGGGGACAAGACAAGAGAAATTGAAGTCGAGGTCATTGATGGAAACCTTGACTACGATATCCTACTGGGCAGGCCCTGGATTTATGCTATGGCTGCCATTGTGTCAATATATTTTAGAAATATTTCATTTCCCTTCCAAGGTGGAATTACAATTGTTGGCCAACTAACCTTTTTCCCTAACAGTTCACAAACTACTAGAAGAATTCCATTGATCCATGGAAGTTCTCAATTGCTTCAAAATGTCGGAGTAGGTCTCCTAAAAGACCCTTCCTTAATGGGTACTTTTTCCCTCCCGCCTCCAAGTAATCTGGTGGAAGTGGCCACAGTGGAAACCTATCATATGATATCTTCTACATCATCAAATATTAAGAAGAACTCTGACCATATTGATGCTATGGGTCATCGAGGATAGTTCTTATCTTGTGTCAACCTCGTTACAAAATGAAACAAGGGTTATGAGGATAGTTCTTTTACTATGTCAACCTCATTAAAAAATGAAACAACTCCCTTTCCAAATCGAGTCTTTGATTACGATCTCGTAAAATCCAGGTCGAGTCTTTCAAAGATCTAGAAGGCAAACCTTCATTCCAACCAGCACGTTGAATGCAATCAAGCTTGGGGGGCATGTATCTCGATTTTATCATTGTGCTAGGGGCATGCGAACTTATAACAAGCATATTTTTTTCATTTTAAGCTTGCGTAAACATGAAACTGAAGATGAGCAATGTTTCTAGAAGGTTCAAGCTCATTAAAAAATAAACCTGCCAATGAGCATATGTTCCCCCAGAGTTCAAGCTCATTGAAAAATAAACCCACCTTCAGTAAATAACCTTTGTGATTTCCATTCTATCTGCCTTTTGAACCATGGTTGTGTTCTTTCCATCACCTCCATCTGTTTGGCCGATCATACGCTTCCACTTGATTGTTTACCATTTTGAGGAATAGTTGTGATGAGTGGTCCTGTTAGCCAACCTCTTCACACCACCAGGATTTGAGAAGTTCCAAGATTATATGGAACTCGTTTTCTACCCTAAACACCACTCGTTCCTCAAAAACAAGTCTACTTTAAACTCTTTTCAAACTCGCTAAATATAAAAAGATTGTTGAGCGATTGGCCTCTTCTACTCACTAAAGTGATTGGAAAAGTCATCTCTTTTGTATTATTTTAATCCTTTTCGAACTCAAGGGATTATAATACGAAAAATAACTGTTGGAGTTTCCTTTTCGTCCCTTTTCAAAATCTCTAAACATGAAAAGGATTGAGTTCTCTTTGTCATTAAACTCATTAAAACAATAGAGACAAACTTGTCCACCTAGACAAGAGCGAGTTTCACTGTCACTAGGCTCGCTAAAACATAGCGACAGGTTTGCCCAAAGGGCAAATTATCGAACAAGCATATGTTATCCTCCTCAAGCTTGAAAAAAACAAAGAGGCACTTGTTAGCAATGACTGGCGAAAAAGGGAAGAAAACTTGAAGAACTTCATCGGTAGTAGGTTGCTCTTGAACATGAAACTTTCACTACATCACCATGATTGAGTTGGGTTGGGTTATTCCGTTCACCGGTCACATCACCATTGGTCCTCCATACCATCCATTTTTGGGGTTAACACTGCCAATCCATTTCAGTGTCATTGATATGTTCAAGAGAAGTCACTCAGAGAATCCACCAACCCAGCTAATGCCTCATCCTTTGCAATACTTTCACTCTCCATTTTTCATGACCGTCATTCCTAAACCTTGTATCATCAGATCGTTTTCACCTCCACAAAATCATTTGCTTCGTTTCATGTCATAGATGTGGGATTCTTTAAGGCCCTCCTATGACGGGTCACTTCTTGTCGACACCATCTCATTATCCAAGAATCTGACTTAGGAACAACCCTTTCAGTACTTTGAAACGTGCATGCCTCAGGTTTCTCATTTCCGCCGACAAGTTTACATCAATGGCCTTCGACTGAAAGATTTTGTGTGGTGTTCGACATTGACTCATATATCCACACCACATGAATTGTACTGTAGTACCTTGAGGTTCATTATCATTATCGGTGATTCCTCTCATGCCTATTAACAGCTTACATCATTGGCTTGTAATCAGGCGATGTCTTTCCATGTTCGATTTCAGAACATCTTTTCACATGGATCAACTTGTACATAGGGAGAATATTGAACGAGTTTTACGACCCCGGATCTAGTTTCATCCATCTGGGTTGTGATATATTTAGGAAAATAAAGACATCAAATGCACTCCATAGCTACACAAATGATCATCCAAGCTAAAGGATGATGGCTCTACAAGAATCACCAGTCTGCAACAGCAGACGATTGTTTGTCTTATGTACATGAAAATGAACTTATAAATCTGAGCATGGGAATGACCACCTCAGCTAGATCATGAAAATAATATGAACATAATTTATTGTATTGTATCTTATTATAGGTCACCTTCCAGTTCGAAAAACCTCGTATCCTCTTGATAAAGCATTTCACCCGACATCAAAATATTTATGACCTCATGCTTCAGGGGGGCAATTGTTATAGACATATTTGGACACTACAACCCCAATCGCATATTTCAATAAACCAAGGGCTCTTAAACCCCTAAAAGTGTTGTTTCATACCCTAAAGGATCAAGGTGAACTGATTACATCATTTCCCAGAAGTTCCACCTGAAAACCTACTCAGAACTAGTCAAAACTGACCCTACAGACTGTTCCTTGGTCAAAGTGCAATGCATCTCACCTATTACATATGGGGGGTGCGATGCATACTGTCCCTTCTGTAGGGTGTGATGGGCGAGAGTAGACAAATAGCAGAGGAAATTGGCTAAGTGGAAGCCTAGAGAATCTTCTAAAAACTGCTCATATGACACTTGCCTCTCTGAATTCGCCGAGGGATGACTATGAGATCATGAAATCTCCTGGTGGAACCAAGAATTATCAGTGAAATGACACTAATCAAAAACCCAGAAGCTGACTCACCCCCCTGCAAATATCTATATATGGATCCCTCATCGTAGAGGTTCAGAGGCTGGAATTTTGTAATCTGTAAGGAAGTGTTGTTGGTTTCTCTTTGAGACATTGTATTGTTGGGTGATCTTGCTTTTCATGAGGTGAAGAGGGCTTTCATGCTGGGAGGATGATGTTGGATCAGATAGTTGGGTTGTAATCCTCTATTCTACTTCTACTATCAATAAAGTTGTTTGAGTTTTCCTCCATATACTTGTGTGTTTATGAATCTTGTATTTGTGTATACAATTGTATGGTTAATGTACTCCTGATTCTACATTGTTTATGGTATCATAGATCTCTATGCTTTGATGGTTTCTTGTTACTTTGCCTCTATAGGTGTTCTTTGAAGCGAGACAAGTGATAAAGGAGTGACAAGCTCTACCGAAGGAGAGAGGAAACAAGCAAGGAGCCAAGCGAAAGATTAAGGTTGGTGCTCTCTGCTTCTCTCTTATATATCTTCCAGAAAGGAAGACACAAGTTACTTTGAATTGTTTGTTTCTAAGATAGCTACCCATCTTAATGGGACTAGCAAATCTGAATAGACACTAGTTTTCCCAGAAACATTAAGGAATTCCAAGTCTATCATTAGAATAGTACCCCTTACCATCCTCAGGCCAATGGAATAGTGGAAGCATTTAACAAGATTTTGGAGAATGCATTGTCTAAGTTATGCAATGTGAATAGAGATGAATGGGACCTCATAAGTTTGGTAGTTTTATGGGCTTACAGGACCACATGTTAGAAATTGATAGGTTAGACACCCTTCAGATTAGTTTATGGGAAAAAATATATGATGCCCATGGAATACATCGTCCCCAGCTTGAGGATTGTAGCTTTACAGATATGGAAGACTCTAATATAATGATGTAAAGAATGGAAGAATTGATTTCTTTGGAGGAAGATAGGTTCATAGAAGGATTTCATCATCACGTACAAAAATAAAGAGAAGAGGCTTGGCATGACAGGCATATTAAGTGAAAGAAGTTTTGGGTAGGAGATATTATTCTCCTATATGATAGTAAGTTTTTGAAATTTCCAAGGAAATTCAAGATGCATTGGTTAGACCCATATTTTATTAAGCATATTACTAATGGAGGTGAAATTCAATTAGCTAAGTTAAATGGAGAATTGATTCAGGGAAGAGTAAATGGTAGCATGCTGAAGTTGTACAAGGACAACCCTGTCCCTACAACCTTGCTATGAGAAAGAAATGAGAAGAGTCATAGCTGTAGAATTTCCTGCAAATTCTCTACAAATATACCTTTGAGATCTATGTAGAAAATCTGATTGTAGATTAACTCGATAATGCAATATACCAAAGCAAAATACTATAATCTACTTCTACTATCAAGCTTGTGAAAGCTTAAAGATCGAGTTGAATCAGAGATGAACACATATAACCATAAGAAGAAGAATCAACACACAGAAACATAGAAAATACTCAAGGGAAAGCCTCAGCTAAAAACCCCGCTATCTTTATTATCATACAAGGTGGAAATACATCAAAATTATACAAAGCCTTAGCTGTCACAACTAGCCAACTCTTAGTACAATCCTCCTAGATGCTCATGGGTAATCAAGGCTTCTCATAAGCCTTCCTCTCTGCCCTCCAAGCTCATATTTCCTTGCACAGTTTCTCTGGATGATCCTCCTATTACCAAGTGGAAGATTGATCACTCACACTAATCCTACACCCTGCCAGAACTGTGCAATCCTCAAGGAACCTTCCCTTGACTACATGGATGAGTTTCCTTTATAGGAAAAAAAATGCAATTGATACTAACATGTCCTTGACATTTAGCTCAACTGGGTCTTTCTCATAATAGACATGCATGAGTTTCTGATGAGAGAATCTACAGTTATCTGGAGTACTCTTGTTGAGTGCATGCATGCATCAACTGACTGATAATTCACAATTAGTTCCTCAAATAGTTTGGAACTAATTTAACTGGACTTAACTCAATAAACTGAGTTAAATAATTACAACTCAAATATATCTCAATCTTATCTCCTTAATTAAGGGATAATCTCCTTAATTTAAGGGATAACTGTTGGATGACTTGAGAAAGACTTCTAACTTGAATTTCTCCAACTAATTAATCCATAATGAATTAATCATTTATTTTCAAGTAGCTGGTGAGACTAAATTCGAATTTAATTCACAATTTTAATTCAAGGACAAATTAAAATTGAAATATTCTAGATTCTATTTTTATCATTTCTTGTTTCTATTTTCAACACTCCCTCTCAACAAGAAAGGAATTCAACTCGATCCCGATCCTAAACCTTTGGAATATTCTGCATGCAACACTTCTCTCTAGTGTTGCTGCTCCAACAATCTCCAGAAATAGAAAAAACATCCAACCTGAATCAAAATGATGTCTCTGTCATCAAACTCTCCGACTACTATTACCTCTGTCGACTGAAAACTCTGCACCTCTACTGGCTCAGCCTTTCTGCACTGTTGTCAATCCTTCTCTATGCTCTTCAGTATCTTACTGCTCTAGCCTCTGTCACTTTGATGTCTGACTGCATCAATCCCACAGATTCCTCCTGCTACTCTGTACTTTGGGCTCCCGTAGCAAGGTACGATCCATGAGATAAAACCTCTCAATGTACCCTGCCCAATTTCATCCTTCTTGAGACTATCACTTCACATCACCCCACCTCGAGGTATGGCTGCATGTGATCCCTCTGCTGACTCTAATTGTGGCTCCTCCACAATTGTCTGAGACTTCTTCTGTGACTGCATGTTGAGAGGTAATTTACTCTCCCTCTCAACCACCAAGTCTCTAACATTTTCCTTGCTCCTCAAGGCTTTACATGCATCTTGAACCTCAAGAGCATACAAGTTCTTGACTCATATGATGTGTCTAAGGAAAACCTTTCCCTTACTAAAGACAACACCATAGCCTTTTTCCTCTAACATTACGACCAATACCAAGTTCTTCTTCAGTCTAGGCACATACTTCACATCTGTCAAGGTAATAGAAGCTCCATGCTCCCTCTGAAAAGCAATCGTACCCACTCCTGAAACACTAGAATTTTCTTCGTCACCCATCTCTATGCGAGTCTTGAGGTATTTCTCCTCCAAGGTACTGAATAAAATTTTATCATCGATCATGTGGAATGAGGCTTCAATGTCAAGATACCAACCACAACCCATCATCGATGACACCATCCATGTGATGAGGGTGAAGTCCATTTTGAACTGAGAGGCTAATGCCTCACCTTTTGATCCAACCAAGGATCCCTTCTTGGACTTCTTCGATGGGAAATTAGTGGCATAATGGCCCATCTCATGACAATTAAAGCATCTCACTTTAGAATTGTCACCCTTCTTCCCTCCATGAGAAGAATTCGATTCGGAATGGGATGCCTTCCCCTTCCCTTTCCTTGCCTTACTTGCTAAGGCCAGATTTTCTTCATCATCATCCTTGGATGAAGAACCATCTCATGTGCTCCTCCTGATCTCCTCCTGCATGAGATCCGACCACAGTCATTCCCAATCCAAAAGTTTCTTCCTTCCATTCACAGAGTCTTGGTAGCTATTCCATCTCTTTGAAAGGCCAAGGAGAGTGAGGCTCACCATATCATCATTGACAATAGTTATTCCCACGCTTCCAAGCTCATCTCTACAGGTGGTGAGATTGTTTAGATATGTGAAAATATTATCACCATTCTCCATCTTGATTCTTTGAAGCTTATCCTTGAGTGCTAATTTCCTTTGGTCGCTAATATTCTTGTATAGGTCGTTCAATGTCTTCCATATTGAATATTGAGTATCCTTCCCATGGAGACTCGAGACATTATGGTCTTGAACTCCCTCAAGGATGATCTATCTCACCCTCGCCACACACTTCTTCCAGTCAGCTAGCTATTGTGCATCAGTTGAAGCTGGCTTTGGGATTTCTTGATTAATGAAATCTTTCAAAATGTTGTCTTCTAATACAACCTCCATGCGATCTTTTCATGCTATGTAATTCGAGTTTCCTTCCAAGGCATACTCGAGTCTTAAGCCATATAACGCCATTAGCCAACCTTGAGGTATGATAAGAATTTGATTTTCACCTGCAACCCCAAACTTTAAACTTTGAATTCTCTTCTCCATATACTGTTCACAAATCCAATAAACTTGGCTCTGATACCATGTAGAATTTCCTGCAAATTCTCTACAAATCTACCTCTGAGATCTATGTAGAAAATATGACTATAGATTAACTCGATAATGCAATATACCAAAGCAAAATACTATAATCTACTTCTACTATCAAACTTGCGGAAGCTTAAAGATCAAGCTAAATTAGAGATGAACACATACAACCATAAGAAGAAGAATCAATACACATGAAACACAAAATTACTCAGGGGAAAGCCTCAATTAAAAACCCCACTATCTGTATTATCATACAAGGTGGAAATACATCATAATTACACAAAGCCTTAGCTCTCAATACAATCCTCCTGGATGCTCACAGGCAATCAAGGCTTCTCACAAGCCTTCCTCTCTACCCTCCAAGCTCCTATTTCCTTGTGCAGTTTCTCTAGGTGATCCTCCTATTACCAAGTGGAACATTGATCACTCAAACTAATCCTACACCCTGTCAGAACTGCGTAATCCTAAAGGAACCTTCCCTTGACTGCATGGATGAGTTTCCTTTATAGAAAAACACATGAAATTGATAGTAACCTATCCTTGACATTTAGCTCAACTGGGTCTTTCTCAGAATAGACATGCATGAGTTTCTGATGAGAGAATCTTCAGTTATCTAGAATACACTTGTTGAGTGCATGCATGCATCAACTAACTGATAACCCACAATTAGTTCCTCAAACAATTTGGAACTAAATTAACTAGACTTAACTCAATAAATTGAGTTAACTAATTACAACTCAAATATAACTCAATATTATCTCCTTAATTAAGGGATGATCTCCTTAATTTAAGGGATAACTGTTGCATAACTTCAGAAAGACTTCTAACTTGAATTTCTCCAACTAATTAATCCATAATGAATGAATTAATTATTTTCAAGCAGCTGGTGAGACTAAATTCGAATTTAATTCACAATTTTAATTCAAGGACAAATTAAAATTGGAATATTCTTGATTCTATTTTTATCATTTCTTGTTTTTATTTTCAACATTAGTACCACCAGTAGTTGAAAGTGGGAAATGGACTATAAACTATGCTACAGAGAGATTCAACGTATGGAGTTACTTCGCTATAGTCTAGATTATGTCGAAGTACATAAGAGCTGTGACGTAAGATGGATGTTTGATACATTATGGGATGCATCAAAGTTCACTAGAAAAATATGACCGTTAAAATGAAAATTTAACATTAAGACATGTGAAAAGTTGCATTTATGAGGAGATATTAGCAAAATCTAAGGATAGATATGAAATTAGTGAATGCAATATTAACACAATCTGGATAAAATCTAAGCTAATGATGGGGTTAGATATTTAAAATTGTTACAAAAAGTCACGTCCCACCCAGATTTAGAACTTTTTTGAATTAAGAGTTTGAGCCTTGAGAGTGCGAAGAAATTGCAAAAGTTTTAGCTGTCGTATGTCATTTGAGTGTTCTTGGTAAGGAATTGTGCATATTTTTTGTGATAAAGGATTATTCGGAGTCATGGAAGCTGTTGGTGTGCCCGCAACATCAGATGAGATGTCTGCAGTAGCATCAACCATAGAAACATGAACACAAAAAAGATGGAGATCGTCGAGGAAGAAACCAACACAGGAACAAAGAAAAAAGAACAAACATGATAAGAAACCTGTTGAACCTCAACAAAAACCCGATCAAGTCAAAGACAATGAAGAAGAAGTGGGGGAGGTGCAGATGGGAATAGGTGTTGAATAATTTTGATCACCTCTAAGAGCATACATTCCACCAGGTAAACCAAATGCTAAACCATTCAAAGAATCGAAGGACGAAAATTTGAGCACCTTCACACCCCTACTGCTAGAGAAAGTACCATTTACTGGGGAATTACTTGTAAAAACACCAGAGTTGAAGTTCGCAGACTATGAATTCAACAATGGAAATAAGTACCCACAGTTCACACCAAACCTATACCTAAAGCAAGTACACTACCCATAAATCAGTGTGAGGAGGCTAGAGCCACAACAATGGGAAAACAGATTGGCAAAATCATGCCAAATGAATATATTAAATGTGCCATATGTTGGTAGAATTATGAGGAGCACAACTTTTGTGCGACAATTTCTCATGCTAGTGCATGACAGATGCTTATGGATGGGGAAGAGGATCCCCATAGACCCAATGTTGATCTGAAGGGTCACGAGACTACCATGCCAAGGGTGGAACCCAACAGAAGAGTTTGTTGGAAAGGATCAGGACCACACCATAGCCTAAATTATGAAGAAAAAGTTTAGATTGACAAAAGGGAAGCGCATGTATGACATCCATTCAATTAGTGACTAGGGTTTGCTTCGCAGCACACATATTAGCTAGGAAGATTATGAGAAAGTGTCAGGCTAATGAAGTCCCTGCCTCAATGATTTCATTAGTTGTGTAGTGTGCCAACGGGGTTCAATACAACTAGGGTGATTACCTATGCAAGGAATTTCTAAATGATTGTCGCGAACTATGAGAGAAAAGTACCACATTCCATTATGCATGGTTAATTTTGATTATTGCAATGTTAACATGGAGAGAGTTGGAGGATTCACAGTTCCCCCTAATAGCATCAAATGTCTGTGAAGCTGTGCAGTATGCCTCACTATGGTTTACCACTCAACCATTGCAAGCAATGGATAACATGATGTTCTTCATATGATATCATATGGATTTGCATATTTTAGTGAACTAGGACCCTCACATGTTTCCGATCCTATATGAATAGTATACTGTTGTTGCAAAGTTCAAGGCTGATTTTCACAGAGTGTATATACAGGCTCACAAGGATACAAGCAAGAAATGGCATCCCCTACCATATTTGGTTAGAGAGGATGATCTCTTAGAATAGGCACAATAGTGGCCTGTAGAATGGATGACTTCATTGGAAACACAACTAGAAGATAGTGCAACAGAGGAGGATACAACGCATCATGTCGAAGCAAGTGGAAAAGAAAAGGAAAAAGATAAGGATGACCATGAATCAAAGGAAGAGGATCAACATGATGAGGGTCACCAAGATCCTCCTGAAGGAGATGAGAATACTAAGGAGCCCAAAAAGGAAGAAACAAAAGAAGCTTCCACAGAAAAGAGAAAATCACATGGTGATGCTATCACAAAGGTCAAGAAAAGCAAAAGGTAGATAAGATGAAGGATATCACACCAATGGTACTTACTGATGGGGACTTTGAGAAGATTGGGGATAGGATACAAGAAGAAAAAACATAATATTGGAGCAAGTTAGAAGATCGCTACGGTGCACTTATGACTAGTGTTGAAGAGCAGATCGTAGAATTAAAGATACTAGCACAGACAGTCAGAAAACTAGTGGAGATAGAGGAAAGGGTTGGAGTAGAAAGGTAGATAGCGCTTATGCTTGCAGCGAGGTTAGCATAGATACCTATAGGAACCCTATAGTTTGACTCTGTCAAAATATAGTGGTAGGCTAAGGAATGGAAGCGTGTCAATATGAACATCACAGCAGTACCCTTGCAAAGATTACACAATTTTCACTTGGAAATTATAGAAGAGTTGAGGTTGCGCGAAAAACACACCTCGTAGCTAAATATTCAAGTAGAAAAAGAGTGAGTTTCACTTTGGTAGAAGCTTGAGCAGGTGATCTAAGAAAGGGATCAAGTAGCACAGCAACACTAGAAGATCAAGGAGGAAATGGAAATAATGTGTAGAGAAATTTTGGACTTGATGTCCAAGAAGAAGAACCAGTGGAGGACAAGGTAACAAAGCTTGGCCTTGTAGTGAAAGGTTATAAGGAGAAATTTTTTGCAGTGCAATTCAAATATGAAATGCAGATTAGTGAGATGCAAATGAAGCTCCAACCAACCATGCCACATGATGTACGAGATCAAAGGGAGAACTACCTAAAGGCTACAATGGCCTACATCTCTGCAGCAGTGGAAGACTGTGAAAAACTTTTAGTTGAGAGTTTACAGATTTGGACTTTGCTGCAAGAAGGTATAAATGTATAGAAACTACAAGAAGACATTCAGCATAGGTAACAATAGTTGGAAGAGATTCAGGCAACTGCAAAAACCTTACCAATCTCGCAGAAGCTTGCTAAGATCAATGAGGGAAACACCCTCGAGAATAAGATAGAAGAATTGAAGAAGGAAGAGTAGGTCTTGGTGGAGAGAACTCAAACATGGAAAGATGAGGCTCTTCATCTATCTCAAAAATTAGATTAAAAGTTTCAAGAGCTTTGATAGAGGGAGATAGTGATGGTGCAAAAAGCTACATAACATGTCACAAAAGCACTATTAGAGGAGTTGTTCAATGAAGTAAAGAAGGTCACAGAAATTTTGCAATAGTTCAACAATGCATACAACAACATCACATAAAAAATTAGAGGCAAAGCAGTTGAGTGACTCAGGATGAGTCACATGTGAGTTTTGGGGGCCTATTGGGCGCAACCTAACTTGGACGAGTTTTTAGCGAGAACTCTGCATTTTGTGGAGCAAAGAGCACAGTGGAGCGCACTACGGAGTGCGTAGTGGAGAGCTCAGGGAAGTACAAAGTGGACCACGCATCAAAATAGTTGGAATATAACACTCGGTATAAGGGTGTTGAAATAGGTCGAAGCCCCTCATTTTTATGAAAATCATGTAATGTTGTAAACGAAGAATGGTTTTCGAACCATCATATATTGTTTTAGAAGTCCACGGTATATGGACCATGGTATTTTGATGATACATCCCTTGATATAATAGTATAGATAGGGATCAATAATAAAGAACAGAGACATCACAACTTGAATTAAATGGTTGTATTCTTGTGATCTATGGATTGGGAAAGAAGGTGAGGCTTTGTAGTTGAGTGCACAGAGCCCTGAGTTTGTAGGTGAGTGCACAGACAACCTGCAGCTTAGTGTGCAAGTCAAGAACTATTTGTTGTACAATATTTCTTATTATAAGCAACATTTCTTGTAGACATGGTCCCACATTGGGATGAATCACGGTAAAATTTGTGTCTTCATGTGTATATTTTCTTATTATCTGTTGTAGAGTATCGGTTTACTACAACTGCATTTTATTACAACACTGTGATGATTATGGGTTTATATGATATGTTTATGTGATTAAATGAATGTGGAGAAGTAATTTATGAATTTTAAGTATAAGAAAACATAATAATACCACATCTCCACATCCTTCAAGGTTGCAAAAACTTGGTTCTGCATCCTCCCATAGTCACTTCTAGTGAGAGTGTTATTTTCTTGCAGGTCATTGCTAAAAGGCCAATGATTAAGGGTTTTTTTGGTGTGCAGTATAGATCAAACTTGGGTCAACAAAAGCATAACCAACAATCATGGACATTACACCCACCATTTTCATGATCTCCCAAGATATAGGGATGTGTTGGTTGTGGTATGTCATGCTACCATTGTTTCACCTCCTATTCTTACAACCTTGGATGTGTATGATGCACCTAAAACCATTTACTATATTGACTTTGATAATAATTTACATGCACCACACCCCCGAGTTCTTTACGCTTATATTACTCATCCCGTATCATCCTACTTACTTCTTTGGGAATTTCAACATATTGTCATCACCCAATGCTTGGCAATCATTTTCTATGAGTGTTATCACCCCTTACCAATCTTTTCATGATGATTCCTCCAACACGGTTCTCATGACACTGACACAACCTTATAGGATATTCTTCCACCCCTTAGTGCAAATGATATGCAAGATCATATCTGTGATGCAGGAAAGTGTTCCCTCAGCGGACAGAGGCAACCCCTCTAGCCCTAGAGTGGGTCTAGTCACAAACAAAGACAGATCAACAATAGCTTTCCTTAAACAGTTCAAGTTGGAGGCCTACCTCAACTGGTGGTCGATGGAGTTCCGTTGCGCTGCTCCAGTTTCCGCTTCCTTTTCCTCAACGAGTGATCGACCTGAAACAAAGCAAAGAAAATACAACAAAGCACATAACCGGATACAACAATGAACTATTTACTCACAAAGTCAAGAAGTCATGGGCTATCAAGTAAATTACATACAAGACATAGGAAAACATCATTGATTGCATTAATAATGAAATAAGAATCAGCTTACAACCAAAGTCTTGACGTCACAAGCCTTCTCAGAAAGAGTCCAGCTAGCATGTTCTTCAAGCATTCACTCTTTGAATATGGATCTCCCAACATACAAGATCTCTCTCACTCATAAGTTTCACACAAGATCAAGGGTACCTTACAACCTTTTCACAAACTATCAACAATTCCACACTTATCACACTCACACCAGCTATCTAGCAAACTCACAAAGCACTCACAACACTGCTCAACTAGCAAACTATCAGAACTGTCCAACTAGCAATGCATAACAATGGTGAGAGTTTAAATAGGAGGAGTCTCCATGAATGGGGGGAAGGGAGAGCTTATCATCAAGGAAGGTAGCACAATTCACAAAACTGCCACACCAGGGAAGGAAGGGCGACATAAATAAGGCCAACAACCAGGTTTGGAGTCATCTGGAAGGCCGACTGTTGGAGCAATTTTCCCAATTTGGATCATCGCAGGCATATAACTGAGATTCAGTGTTGACATCACAAGTGAACGGTGCAGATAGTTAGATCATCACTAAAGAGTCCACATAGCCCCGCGTTGGTGCTTAAAATCGGGCCATCGCAGGAATCATGTGTACTTTCGCGCTGGCAATGCACATGGACAATTCATCAGTGCCTATCAGCGCATTTATTTAGCCAAAAGTCACAATGAGGTAGTAAACTTTGGAAAAGTGGGTCAATTGGTAGCATAGGAGAGCATTTGTTTGTCATGGACATGTTTCACTTGGTCACATGACATAGTAGGAAGACCGGGAATGAAAGTGGTGATAAATTACTGTGTAATAGATGCCCCCTAAAGTATGAAGCCTGAGAGAGTGAGAGGGGTGAAATGATTTACAAAAAACTAAGCTGGAACACCGTTTGGAAGAACCTACATGCAAGTACAATATCTCTGATAGTGAAGTACATGTCATCTAGGCATGGACGCAGCCATCCAAAAGACATATAACTCAGGTATTTGGTATGGACACATCCATCCAGCTAGTGAGACCATGGTAATGATGAATGTATGGGCACAGCCATCCATAAAGACTCAGGTATGGCCGCAGCCATCCATCAACGAATCATGTAATCACGAACCAATCCACGCAGCCCGAACATATGTAACCTGAGTTCAGGGTCTTAAACCCAACCGACCATAGTACGAATTCTAACATGCGAACAGATGTGTTGAAGTCGAGCATGATAGAAAATTGCTTGATTACCGATCAATGATGAAAACCATTAACAAGCACGAGAGAAACCACCAATAGTGCCAATGGTTCTCAAGGTACTGTCCATTACAATCAACAAAGTGCGAAGAATGAGTTGAAGTCGAACACTCATGGAATCACCCGATCGATGAACAATGATGCAAATCAACCATCAGGTGCAAAGAACTTGCCATTGAGGCATGCAAGCTCCAAGGTACCAAAGGGGATCTCTAGATCAATCTCCTAGATAATGAGCTGATGTTGATAGGAGACGACTCGTTGTAGGAGGGCCATAATGTTTCCCCCATCAATGACATCAGATAAGGAACAAGTAGTAGATGGTAGAACAATGGATGAGAGGAGGAGACAGAGGTGTAAATTGCAGAAGTATTATACTCTTGAACATGTCGGCGACACGACTCTGGAGGGTGGCAACATTTAGGTACCAAAGGATCAAAGGCTTGATGACAACGGCATGAATCAGATGGAATGAGGCTAAATGACAACCCATACTCGCGGAAGGCCAAATGACGATGTATGGATGTCCCAACCCAAAAAGAAGTAGAAGTGTCGATGCTCAAGAGTGACTCATTGCCATAGACAATTGACGAAAAACCTGTTATTGAATCCAACCTAGTAATAGTTTAATGAACCCTAGGGAGGAAAAGCTCAAGTCTCATCATGCTGACGAGTCCAATGTCATCAGGGTTTAATGAGTCCGAAATAGGCAAAACTCAGAGTCTTTTCCATGTTTAGGGATTTTGAAAAAGACACGGAAAAGAAAACTCCAGGGGGGTCCTTTTTCGTTAAGTTGTGTCTCTCGAGCCCGAAAAAGTATAAAAAAAAACTCGAAAGAACTTCCCGACCATTATGATCGAGGAGTACTTTTCATAATCAGTGACTTCAATATGAAAAAGTAAAAAAGCGATCGAAACCACGTCGTTTCTTAACCAATAACGAGCTTGAAACGACCAAAACCCGACAATCTTTCCTTGTTTATATGGTCAAAAAAGAGCTTAAAGCAGACCGCCTCTCATTTCATTTAACGAGTTAAAAGAGAAAACTTGGCAATCTTTTTATCTTTAAACAGTTGGAAAAGAGCTGAAAGCAGACCTCCATGTTTATTCTTTTTAACGAGTCAAAAAAAGAAAAAATACTCAACAATCTTTTCATCTTTTAAGAGTCAGAAAAGAGCTTAAAGGTGACTCGTCTTAGAGGAACGAGTGGTGTAAAGGGTAGCAGCTGGTTCCAGCAATGATGGAACTACTCAAAGCATGTAATGGTCAAGAGGCTGGCTAATAAAACCACTCATTTCTGCGGTTCCTCAGGAAGGGAAAAACAACCAAGTGAAAGCATATGAATCGCCAAAGAGATGGTGGCAATGGAATGAAACAACCAAGGCTCATCTAGCAGAATTTAGCAAATAAACGGCAACCACGAGATCTAAATCAGGTATGGTTTCATTTTTACACAAGCTTGAACCATCGAGAACGCTGCTTGGATTTGGTTTCATGTTTACACAAGCTTGAAACAAAAAACTATGCTTTTTATAAGTTCGCATGCCACCAGTATAATGACACAAATCGAGGTACATGCCCCCCAAGCTTCATTGCATTCAAAGAGATGGATGGAATGAAGGTTCACTTTCAAGATCTTGGAAAGACTCGACTTGGATTTTATGAGATCTTAAATAAAGACTCGATTTGGAAAGGGGGGTGTTTCATTTTTTAATGAGGTTGACACAGTAAACGAACTATCCTCATAACCCTTGTTTCATTTTTTAACGAGGTTGACACAAGATCAAGAACTATGCTCGAGAACCTTGTTTCATTTTTTAATGAGGTCGACACAAAATCAGAACTATACTTGGGGAATCTGTTCATGTGCCATATGACAACATGGCTCCCAAGAGGTCTTTGTGGGATGGAAGAAATGCACTCTGGGAGGAATACATATCATGAGGCACTAATGATAGATCGGGTTCCAATGCCCCTAGTACATGACGTACGAGACCATCTGCATGATCATCAGTGGAGGCGGAGATGGAACGAGTAGCCACATAATTGAGCTGTGGCAAGGAAGGTACTACTTGCGAGCAAGAACCAAGAGGGGATGACAGCTGTGCATGAGGCATCGGGGGACTAAAGAATGATAATTGATCGATGGTCACCATTCTTCCATCGTGTGGAAAACAAACCACGCGGAAAAGTGAAGAGACAAGGGCCCCCATGGCATAAACATAGTCACGGCCAAGGAGAATACTGAAATCTAAGGCACCTTGTACAATCAGTATGTCTATATAGACAGTTTTGTCTCCCAAAGTAACAAGAAATTTTGGGAGGATCACTAAAGGTTGACTAGTTCCTCTATCAAATGATAATAGATTCTGTGCGATGGGCATAAGCTGTGGGGAGCCCAAAGCTTGCCAAGTAGTGGAAGGCATAAGACTGACAGATGCACCCTCATCTAAGACAGTGCCAAGTACTACCTTATCATAGGCATGTACTGTAATCTAGAAAGGCACATGGGATGGAAGGCGGAATGCAGCCAAATGACTCCAGTCGAAAGAAACAACTGAACTACTCGGTGGGGGAATCGTATGATTGCCCCCCTGCTCCACAAGAACTGAAGAAGGACCCTCTTGATCAGCAAGGATAGGAGGGTCGTTCTCAGACTCAGGACAATCTGATGAAACGAGAATAACATGAGCATGAAGCTCTTCTGAAATAGAGTGATCAACAGGTGGTGAACCCATGTTGACACTCTCTCCAACCAATGGTTGGTCTGGAACAGGCTGAGCATAGACAGGCTCAGAAGGAGGAGGATGGACAAGAGAAGAATCTAAGTTTATCTCTTTGTCAATAGGGAGAAGGTCTAAAGAGAGCCTCTGATAACCAACAAGAATTTGGGGTGATGAAGCTGTAAGACTTTCCAACACGGCGGAAGCTTTATCCATGAGTAAACAAAGGTGAAGGGGATGGTTGCCTTCACATAGCCTATAGGGGAATCGAAGCTTCCCTTTCTTCTTACCATTACCAGTTGATAGGGTAGCATCGTCATGAGCTTGAGAGGATGATGAGGGATGAGCTAGATCATGAGACCAAACTTCTAAGATCCTAGGAATGCCAGGACAATCACGAAGAAGATGGTCACCCTTGCACAATATACAAGGAAACTTAACCTTCCGCGGAGGAGCATAAGGTGTTCCGACCTGGGAAGTACTCGGAGCAGTAGCTACGTAGGTGGCCTCATGTTTATCAGACTTCTTCTTCTTCTTCATATTCTTCTTCCTCTTCTTAGTATCCTGGTTACTAGATGTGGAACTTTCACCAGGTCAAGGAGGAGAGGAGGAGGAAGAAACAGGGGAAGAAGGTGTAGGCTCAACCTTGGAATCAACATGATGTGGTTCAGATGAAGAAGACGGTGGAACAAGAGCCACGATGCTCGGGACCACCGAGGTTGAAAACAACCATACGGGCAAACCGATGGTTAACCCAGGCAAAGACAGTGTTGCCATATAAGGAGCACCGATATTTCCAAATGAAGGAAACAGACCAGGATTTCCATCTGGGGGAAAACCTTGGCTGGTAGACTCAGGGAATGTTGCCATTGAGAACAATCCTAAAAAACACTCTTATCACAACCAAGAACTCAAACTTTTACCAGGAATATTTCGTGGGCAGTAAATTTTATGACGCAGGAAAAAAAATTGACCTTTTCATGTTTCAAGAGTCGAGAAAAGGATGAAAAGGTGACTCTATCTCTTTCGAGGTTTAATGAGCCTGAAAGGACAAGTGCTCAGATGGACCTTTTCTTTTAAGGAGTCTGAAAAGGAATGAAAGTGACTACTCTGGAGAAATAGGAAAAATGTGTACCAGATAATCTGTAAAACTGCATATACACCTCGGCAGTCATATGAAAACCTAGGACTTTCCGTACGGTAGTCAATCTTTCTGAATGTTATGTTTGGTGTGTTATGGCTTGTAAGGCGGCAGACACGGCTTCCTATGGATAAAGGATGATAAACCTAGTGGGGTCTCCCCATATACTTGACGGTACGTGGGAGCACAATTCCGTACTAGACCACTATTGAGTCACAGAAGGAGGAATCACCCAACCTTGAGTGGAAACAAAAGTGACTAGGTTTAACGACAACAGAGCACGTCTCTAGCCTAGACCTCTAAATAGTGTGCGTTATGTTCCAATGCGTTGTTAGATTCATTCAGTTCATTTTAAATTTGATCTTGGATTATGTTTCAGTTTTCAAGCCTTACCATATGTATATAATAAATCCTAGGATGCAGCTAGAATGAATGAAAAATCTTTTTACTTCAATGAACACCTATCTACAGGAGGGTAGAGAGATCATTCCCAAACTAAGGAAACCAAGACAAGCGAGTGCAAACACTAAGAAACACAATGCATAAATACACTAATCTCACGATGCATTGATACCACTAATGAAAGATTTGAAATTCGCTTTCCAATTTCTCAAACAGGAAAATTCGTAATGCAAATGTACTTTCACTTTCATATGCTAAAGGAATGCAAACTATTGATTTTTTTTTTTTTTGAATTTAAAGACAAACAAGCAAGTGTGAACTGATATATCCAAACAATTGTGATCTATGCTTGGTAGTGAAGAAATCGAATCAACATAAAAAATTGGTTCAATAACCGACACTAAAAATAAACCAGAAACAAGCAGTGAAAAAGCCTCAAGCAAATCAATAAGAGGGTTGTGGATGAACCTTGAGTAGACAAGTAACCCAAGTAAATAGTTTCTCGATGAAACTTCTAAAGGGCTAGGTCACATGGTCTAAAAACACAAGACTCACTCAATGAAATCAAAGAGACAGTACCCCTAACCAAAATCAATTAAAACAAGCTAATGAGAGACAAGAAACAACAGGGGATAAGCAAGATTGATGAATTCAGGAGGTAAAGTTATAAAAACAACTTTTCAGGAATCATCACAAGTTGTACACTGACAACTAGAGATGCAATCGCTAGTTGAGGTACCATCGCTAGAGATGGACAGACAACTAGAGATGTCAGCGCAAGTTTTACACAGACAACCCGAGATGATCACAAAAAAACACCTATTTTCCGTGATGATACGATTTCAAGAGTCATCGCAGGAATCAAACTAGCAACCTGAGATCATCACGGGTTTAAATCTACAAAGTGGTGATGACATCGCGACTGTTAGGCTTTTTCCCGCGATGATGTTCAAAAACAATGACAAATGAATAAAAACCACCAAATCAAAAACAGTCAATCCTTCAATCAAATAGGGGTATTTCCTAGATCAACCTAGGAAACTCAAAAGACTGATAACTAGTCCCCAAACTTCAAAAGAGGCCAAATCAAAAATCAAAACAAGAGAAAACAAGAGAAGAATATAGGATGCACTCCCTAGCGGAGTCGCCAATTTGTGATGCAGGAAAGTGTTCCCTCCGCGGACAAAGGCAACCCCTCTAGCCCTAGAGTGGGTCTAGTCACAAATAAAGACAAATCAACAATAGCTTTCCTTAAACAATTCAAGTTTGAGGCCTACATCAACCGGTGGTCAATGGAGTTCTATTGTGCTGCTCCAGTTTCCGCTTCCTTCTCCTCAACGAGTGATTGACCTGAAACAAAGCAAAGGAAATACAACAAAGCACATAATCGGATACAACAATGAACTATTTACTCACAAAGTCAAGAAGTCATGAACTATCAAGTACATTACATACAAGACATAGGAAAACATCATTGATTTCATTAATAATGAAATAAGAGTCAACTTACAACCAAAGTCTTAACGTCACAAGCCTTCTCAGAAAGAGTCCAGCCAACATGTTCTTCAAGCATTCACTCTTTGAAGATGGATCTCCCAACATACAAGATCTCTCTCACTCATAAGCTTCACATAAGATCAAGGGTACCTTACAACCTTCCACAAACTATCAACAATTCCACTCTTATCACATGCACACCAGCTATCTAGAAAACTCACAAAGCACTCACAACACTGCTCAACTAGCCAACTATCAGAACTGTCCAACTAGCAATGCATAGCAATGGTGAGAGTTTAAATAGGAGAAGGAGTCTCCATGAATGGGGGGAAGGGAGAGCTTATCATCAAGGAAGGTAACACAATTGACGGAACTACCACACCAGGGAAGGAAGGGCGACATAAAAAAGGCCAACAACCAGGTCTGGAGTCATCTGGAAGGCCGACTGTTGGAACAATTCACCCAATTTGGATCATGGTGGGCACATAACTGAGATTCAGCACTGACATCACAAGTGAACAGTGCAAATAGTCAGATCATCGCTGAAGAGTCCACATAGCCCCATGCTGGTGCTTAAAATCAGGCCATCGTGGGAATTAGGATTACTTCCATGCTGGCAGCGCGCATGGACAATTCATCAGCGCCTGTCAGTGTGTTTATTTAGCCAAAAGTCGCGATGAGGTAGTAAACTTTGGAAAAGTGGGTCAATTGGTAGCATAGGTGAGCATTTGTCTGTCATGGACTTGTTGGACTTGGTCACATGACACAGTAGGAAGGCTAGGAATGAAAGCGGTGATAAATTACTGTGTAACAATATCTAATTCATTTAGTTTTTTGTAGGAACAATGGTTAAAGCCATCAACTCATCATTCCATTATGTTTATATCATTTCACTCATTGCGAAGTTAGTCCCATCTAGGACTACATGAACTCAACCAATCTACACTTTGTCCACATCTCTTGGTCCTACAAAAATAAGCATGATATCATACCCCTTCTTGACGACTAGTACTTCCATGCATGAACCATTGCCTCATGTCCTCAAGCCACCTTCATCACCGTTTTCAAGCATCTTTCATTTCAATTAAGATATTCTTGATACCATGAAAACACCTGAGGGCCCATGGAATTCCATGCATCATCTCTTATTCTTCCTCCCTAAAAAAAATTCACATCATCTATATCATTAATAGGCACCATATACATAGTGGAAACCAAGTATTTCATCCCTTTTGGCCATGTTAATTAGTTTAAAAAACTGCATCCCTACACCAGACATTCAAACAAGGTAATATGTCAGACATTCCACCAACTGTAGGTGGATATTGTGACCAATCATGGCATAGTTAAAGAAATATTTCTAGGGGAACATGTTCTTCAGATAAAGTTTCCACATAGAAATCCCTATTTCAAGAACGTAGGGACATATTTTCTTGGTCTTATTCAAAAATGCCTAGCATGAGCCTTACCATCATAGAGAAACATATAAATGCATGGATTTTGATGCTTCCCCTATAAGGTGAAAACAACAACCATTTCATCCATCAAACGTTACAGTTATCAAAATCAAAATTGATAAACTACAAAAATATGAGTTCATTTACCCTATTTCCTAAACATATTAGATTTCTAACCTTATACCTATCATGAAGAAACATGGGATATTACATATATGTGCTAATTTTAAGGATTTGAACAAGGAATTCCCCAAGGATAGTTATCCCACAGACTTCATTGACCAAGTCATTGATGCTTTTGAAGGGAACAATGTTTTTTCCTTCATGGATGGCTTCTTAGGCTAAAATAAAATTCAGGTCCACCATACAAATAAATACAAAACTACTTTCACCACTCCTTGGGGTACCTTCACTTATAAGTCTATGCCCTTTATAATTAAGAATGTTTCCACCAACTTCCATTGATCCATGAACTACATCTTTCATGACTTGGCTCATCTCATTCTAGCATATTTGGACGACCTCACTATTCGCTCCAAAAATCACTCTAACAATATTAACGATCTATGAACTATATTTCAGTATTATTGATAGTATAACTTATGCTTGAACACCATCAAGTGTGTGTTCTACATCAATGTAGGATACCATCTAAGCTTCATTGTCTTTGAGCAAGGCATCAGAGCCAACCCATTGAAATTCTAAGATTGATATGAAAGATCCCCAAACTAAAAACATTAAAGTAATTATAAAGATTGTAGCGAGAGGCCAATTTCTTGTGTCTCTTTATTCTCGATTATGCCATGTGTGTGCATGGTTTCCTTCATCTCCTTTATAAATATATCCTATTCTAATGGGATGAACAAGCTCAATGAAGGATGAAGGATGAATCGTCACAAGCACTGTAGATAAGTCATCTTGACTTCAACAAGGACTGCACCCTATACCTCTCAGCACCAAAAATAGTCATCGAAGGTGTATCATCCAAGATGGAAATTATAATAGAGAAATATCATCTACTATATCAAAAACTTCTCCCACAACTTCCCCCACAATTTTATTTCAGTTGCCCACATGATTGTGGGGCACAGTCTAATAAAATGGTTGTACATGCCAGTACCATATGGCCTAAACTATATACTCTACTAAATTGAAATAGGGAGCATCATGATGTCTTACCTAGATCTCTCTATGCAATAATAGCATACTCCAATAGACCACAGTTGATAGGAGAATCTCTAGAATCAAATCAGTTTCCACCTCACCAAAGCTCAAATGAGTTGGCACTATAGGACCCACAACCTTACATACAATCTCATTTCCATCTTTTGGGAATCAATATGGGAACCCATGAGATCCAATTTGCAAACCAATAGTGTTGTTGAGATCATGTCACTTCATTCCTCATCATGATGTCTTCTCTCCAATTTACCAAAATTTTCTCTCTCGGGCCTTTTCTACACTCAAAATACTCATAAAGTGTGCTTTCTTGTTCTATTGTTGGTTTTTGTATCTTAATTATGTCAAATCTATATTTCAAAAATACTTTCACTTGGGGTCTTGGTTTCAAGCTTGCAAATCAAATTATTACTCAACACGAAACGATGAGCTACAAAACTAGGTCCCCATTACGACTGTTAAACTTCTAAACTAACATTCTTCACTAGCATGACATGTTTCCCCTAAACCATTGCATACCCTAATATCACCACTCTTAATTTATCCATAAGACCCATCTTCTCAATCATTTTTACCACCACCTTCCACTTCCACTCGGTAAACATTCACGTTGGCTCAAGCATTCTCCACCTACGTCGATCACCTCATCAAGTAGTACCCTTTACACTATTGGCATCCATGGCCATCTCTTTTTCACCCAGGAGCCATTAACTTGCATGAATTTGAAGACAAACCCCATTTCTTTCTTCATCTCATTTCTTAACACCCAACCCGAGCACTCATTACATCTCGATAGTCATGAATGCACCACCACATTCCACACTTGGCCTCTCACACCCCCACATTTTATTATACCATTTGTGTGATCCCCCCATTTCATTTATCCTACACTAAAAACAACCAAAGGGGCCTCCACTCTCCATAGTTACTCCTCTACACCATCACACAATCCATCATGCATTTGGAGAACCCATCTCCATGTTTTTACATCCTAAAACGAGTCTTAAATTCTTTTTGCAAGTGTAGAATGATTTTTTTTTTTGAAATTTATCCTCACCCATATGTTTTTGCCTATTAGTTAGTGGTAGTTCCTAGTCATCCTTAGTTGGATTTTTCCTCGCATGTCATTTTCTTAATTTTATCTCACGTTGTATTAACTTGATGCATCCCACCATATCATTATATTTCAACCACTTATCATTAACAGTTAGAACAATCATTTATACTACCCCTAGATGTCCTCTCAACTCCAGGGGCCTACACCCTAAGAATTTTCTTTTGACTTTTTCCACTCACATTTGCACTCCAACCTTGGGTATTTCTTAGTATTCCTTATGCACTATCAACCTCAGCTATTATGCCTTTTACATACCCCACATATTTCAATACCTTTATCAGCTTCATATGGATGTCTTGGAACCTTCTTTGTTTCAAACAATTGTCACTTCTTTTCTGTTGAAATTGATGCTCATTTTCCATAATCGAAGTAGTACCTTAGTTTTTCCCCCCATAGGAAACAATGGGAAACATCATCAACCATTTTTTTCTTCAGTCCCTCCAATATTTGACATACACGTAGTTTTCACATCAGTGATGTATCATACTACATGGAATTTGTAGTTCTTTCATCTACTGGAAGTCCCATGCATTTGGATCACACTCCCTTCAAGAGTTCATTCTAACTAATTCATTGGGGCACCCATTACAACATTTCATTAGAGGCACCCCAAAGACGAAAGCGTTCATATTATTCAACATAAAACAAATTAAATTCTTTGGCATTGATTCGACAAGGTTATTTCTTGTGTTCTTTTAATATGAAAATCAAAGTCATGATCATGAGCATGGGAAATGCCTGCATCGTACATAAACTTTTTTGTATACAAATTCTATTAACATGATCATTTCTTATTTCTCAAAAAGGAATTCCTCAATTATCTCCTCACAATGCACTCTCTCTCTCAAGAAGTCGGTGGGACTCATCATCAAGAACAACAAAATGTAATGTATTTCTACCATATGTTTTCTCCTAACCTCATACATTAGGGAGAAAATATTATTATGGAAAAATATTGCACATAATTATATAATTCAAGTCATGCTAAACATAAAAAACACATGTACATGTGCACTAATTTCCATTGGAAGCATCATGGAACCCAAAAATTAAAGGTTATCTAAAGGGCCATTTAAAAAATCAAACCATGTGGGTGGATAAAGAAATTTTTGCCTGGACCACGTGGTTGTTTCTTTGATAGGCACATAGATCCTCTAAAGTGAAATCTCAACAATTCGTGTATCACATCACATTGAATGAGCCAAAATTCTTTAGTAGGTCAAGATCAGTTACTCCTTTTCGTGCCTCTCAAATCTCATTAATGGGCCAAGGAGGAGACATGAGCATATTTTGAATCTATAAATACAAGGAGAATGAAAGCCAAAATAAATAAAAGTGAGAGAAAACTTATGTTGCCAAAAAATGCTTAAGCAATTAGCATCACCTTGCGAAGAGAATTCACCATTTGAGATTTTTCTATAGAGGTTCTTTGCCATAGGAGGAGACTCCTTGCTAAGAGTTAGAGAGCACCATTGTTCACCATATGTGTTTTCAAGAGTCTTCGAACTTATCTATTGTATCTCTACCAACAACTAATAAAGAGGATCCTTTTCTTCTCTTGTGTTTAGTTTGCTTCTTATTTTCTTCATTGTTCTAGTGTGTAACTTATGCTTTGTTTTCTCATTGATTACTTTGCATTTTTGTTTTATATATCCTCTAACACTTTTGATTGTGGGCTTCCTTGTAGTTGACAACCAAGCTACAAAGAAAGGAGGAATTTGGGACACCAATGCTATAAATTCCCAACTACAATATTTTTAAAATGTCACATATCAATTTTATATTAAAAATTGAATGAATTACACATCTCCATTTTATCGGGAATAAGTAGTAATTGAACTTTTTTACTCTTAGTTAATTTATCTTTTTCATATTAAACTATTTTATTATGGTCAACATTAAAATATATAATTATTTTTTACGTAAACATGAAATTGATATTAAAATATATCATTTAAAATTGATGTCTTATATTAAAATATTTGTTTAAAAATAAATTTCTCGTATTTGAATATATATATATATATATATATATATATAGGAACTTGGTGCAACCTTCACTGTGGCAGTTCCCGTAACCCGTCGAAGCCATCTGTAATATAGCAGTTACCCCGTCCTCCACCATGATTACTGCATTCTTCCCAATTTCCTACATTCTATCACAATGACGGTGACGATGGTCCTAAAGGCAGCTAGCAGAGAAAATCTCGAAATAGGCATGGAGCTTGACCTACTAGACTATTCAGAGGACCCGTTGGAGAATGTTAATATCTGGAAAACTCCTCGCTCCGCTGCGGATGACCTCCTTCCTTTCTTTTGTGATCGATCGGCTACCATTGCGGGTCTACCCTCGATCTCGAGACCTTCTTGCTCCACTGTGACCTTCTCTGAGCCTCCTCCCATCTGGCCAGTTCCACCCTCGTCGCCACAGTCACCCTCTACTACTAATTTTGCATCTGCCTGCTTCCACCCTAACCCTGAGGCTACAAACTCATAAACCCCCTTTTCCTCCCATCCTGTCAAATCTATAAGTAACCCACTGGGTCAACTTAAGTTGGTTCAGGGTAACCATCAAGCCATAGTACCTGAGGCACCTCCATCTGGTAGCTACACAGCGGTACCCACACTTTCAGAACTAATTCCAGCAGTCGGCCATCTCTATTCTGATAACCCTTCTACAATCCCTAACCAGCTAGAGGATCATTTGAACGCCCCTGAAGAAGTGACTCAGCCAGTCAAAAAGATAAAGTGTTTCAAATCCAGAGGAGAAGATGTAATACTCAGACTTGGGGAGGATATATAGTGGGGCGACACCATGGACACAATAGACTGGTTGTTGGTTGGAAGGATACGCGGCCAAAGCTACACATCGACTAGGCTCAAGTTGTGGACCTCTGAGGTATGGGGCCAGCACCTGGCAGACCTCCCTTTTGTTCAAACTGTTGTTAGGGGTTGGTTTTCTCTATGCTTTGCCAGAGCCGAACACACAAATTGGGTCATGTATTCCTTCTGGCATTTTGAGCATGCACGAGTCCTTCTCCGTCGATGAAACCCTATTGTTTATTCAGAAAAAGAACAGATAGGAGTTTGGCCTATTTGGGTTCGGCTACTTGGATTACCCCTTCAATTCTAGTCAGAGGATATATTCCAACACATTGGCAACACTCTAGGAACCTATATAGAGTGTGATAGATCATATCTGGCTACCGACATGATGGCATATGCCGAGATACTAGTTCATTTGGATACTCAGGGGGGCCTTCAGGAGCATATTACTCTACAGTGGAAAACCTTCTCCCATCAGCAAATTATTGATTACGAAGGAGTCTCGTTCCACTGTAGACAATGTCACAAGGTGGGACACTTGTTCAAAGATTACCCACTAAATAAGAAGGTGAGGGATGGAGCTAAGGCGAAGGAAACCCCGCAGAAAATCTCACAAGCACAGGGTAGCCCTCCAGTGGCTGAATAAGCAGCCAATTTGGCACATTCATATGTAGTACCAACACCTATAAAGGAGATCAGGAAGAAGTGGGGGAAGGCACCCATCAGTGCACCCTCTCCCCCTCTAACCAAAGCAAGGGTGGCTGTTGAGGCTGCATTCTCTATGGGTATGTCGAATTCAAACTCCTCCTCTGCTTACTCTAATGTTTCTTCACATTGCATTGATCCATGTTCTATTCAATCCCTTATTCACACCTATAACCCTCCCATAACCTTAGAATGCCCTATTAAACCCTCCTCCCCCATCATCTCTTGCACCCTGCCATCCTTTCCCGAGGAACCTCTTCCCAACCTCCTTATCCATGTGAAGCCCCCCTCCTGCTAGTCGTCCATCCTATAGATACCCCACCTGCTCTCGGCTTCGATCACAGTCTCTGGATACCCTAGGTATCGGCCTGATTACCTCTCCCCCATCTCTAAATCAAACTCGAGGCAAACCCTCCTCCCTATCAAAAGAAAAACTACAAGTTGGGGAAGAGATAGTTGCTAGTAAAGAACATTCCATTGATTGGGTACTTAGAGCAGTGAATACCCATGAGCACCCTCCTCCATGAAAATACTCTCCTATAATTGTAGAGGGTTGGCTAGCTCTGACAAAAAATTAGCCATGAACAGATTGCTCTTATCTGAACCCTTTGATATCCTTTTTTTACAAGAAAACCTAGGCTACGGTTGTGTCATTGCCCACCTTCTTGAATCATGGCTACCTGGATGGACATTTCACACCCTAGATGCAATAGGGCAGGGGGTCTCGCTCTAGGTGTAAACAATCATTCCATCAGAATCTGTAATACTTGGGGGAGCTCAGGTCACCTAAGAGTAGACATATACTCCTTTGAACTCGATTCTAAGCTTAGGATTATCAACATATATGTCCCCTATCACAATAGGGAAGAATTTTGGAACAAACTGTCAGAATCACACATCCTTCAAAAGGACAAGCTCATTTTGGGAGGGGACATAAATTTCGCCATTGGCTTTGTGGAATCATGGGGGCACAATGCACAAAGAGATAATCTCTTAGATTTTTTTGAGACCAAACATGAGGATCATAACCTCATTGATATCCCCTCCTCAAAAATCCTACCTACTTGGAGAAAAAATAGATCAAGGGTGGATAGTATCTCTAGAAGACTAGATAGATTTCTCATCAAGGAGAAATTACTAAACTAGGGGCAAGGATTTAGACAGTCGGTGGGCTCAGGGGGATTATCAAACCATAGGCCAATCTATCTAGAAATCATAGGGGTATGAAAAAACCGAAAGTCCCCTTCAAATTCAACGCTACATGGCAAAGAGATGTAGAATATATCCGTCTAGTAACCAATTTCTAGAAGGCCCATCCCCCTGTGGCAGATAGGACTATCTCGGAAGGATTTGCAAAGAACCTGAGAGAACTGAAAAATCTCTCTAAAAAATGGGTACATAAGAAGAGAACCCAAGAAGACCATCTCCTTAAAATGACTGAAGAAGCCATAGAGGATTTTGAGAATGAATTTGGGGGGATTTTCTCTTCCTCGGAACACAAAGAATAGATAACCTCTCTTCTGGCTAAGAGAAGCCAAATTCTTAAGCATCAGGAGGAGAGCTGAAGACTGAGAAGTAGAGCCATTTGGCTCAAGGAAGGGGATGATAATACCAAGTTATACCATAAATATGCGAATGGGCGCAAAGCTATAAATACTATTTGGCAGTTAGCAGATGAAGAAGGAGAACTGGTGAACACCTTCCCCCGATTAGCAGCTATGGCCACAACCCACTTCAAGAACATCTATAAGGCTCCCCCAAATGCCACCCTAGTTGAAATCATGAGGAAAAATCAATTATTTCCAAGGTTTGTTGACCAAGAGGAAGCCTTGTAATTGGAAAAGGAGGTCACCATAGGAGAACTAGAATCCACCCTAAATTGGTTTAAGCAAGACAAAAGCCCAAGCCCGAAAGGTTAGAATGTGGAATTCTATCTGGCCTTCTTTAATACTCTAGGAGGGGACCTCCTGCCAATTATATAAGAATGCAAATCCCATGGAAGAATATATGAGGCCTACAACTCAACCTTTATTGCCCTCATACTCAAATCAGACAACCCCACCTCTTTCAATGACTTCCGGCCCATTTCCTTATGTAACTATATCTACAAGATCATCTCCAAGATCATAGCCAGCACCTCCAGCTGATCTTATCAAACCACATCTCAGCTAAAAAATTTACCTTCCTTCATAATAGACAAATCCATGAAGCGGTTGGTACTACTTAGGAAATTATACATTATATACAGACCTAGAAGCTCAAAGGTATGGTCCTAAAAGTTGATCTTTCGAAAGCTTTTAACAGATTAAATTGGCTATACATTAGAATGATATTAACACACTCGCTCTTAAGATGGATTATGTGTTGTATTACTAATGTAACATTCATTGCTCTTATAAATGGTGTGGACTCTCCTTTCTTCCACTCCGAAAGAGGTCTTAGGCAAGGATGCCCATTGTCCCTACTACTTTTCTTACTCATCATGGAAAGACTCAGTCGTATATTAAAGGAGGAATATCATCGAGGTAGGCTAAGGGGGAACTGGATCACAAAAGGATGCATCTTGACACACTTGCTCTTTGTTGATGATGTGTTGCTCTTCCTAAATGGGAGTATTGGTGACATGACTGCTCTTCTCAACTCTTTCACTATCTTTCTCGCAGCTACTAGAATGATGGTAAATGATATTGTTATCACTCAGAAGTTTTCCCTAGAAGTTATCAAAAGAAGGAATCATACGAGATAACCACAAACCAATCTTTTAGGCTTAGGTTCTAACCAACCTAAGTCCAGAGAGGGCTCTCTCTTTATGATTTAGCTTTGTTTTTATTAGATTTTAGGCTAGTTGTTAGTGTTCATGGGGTTTTGATTTTTGGATTGAAGGTTGGGTGGTGGAATTCCCGGAACAAATGGATAGAGCTAGGTCTTCAAGCCATTGGGCTATGGAGTCAATCAATGGATAGCATAATTGGACGATATCAATAAAGAGAATGTTCACAGGGTAGGCTAGCAAAGAAACATGAAAATCTTCAAGTCTAATGGATGAAGTGATTCTAACCAGGGTGAAAGGGCAGCTAAGAATCCTTGGATCAGGATCAAAATGAAGAAAAGAGGGTGATCATGAACAAAGGGAAATTAAGAATCCTTTGCTATAGACCAACATAGAAACTACGGAAGCTAAGGAGCAATTAAGAATTCCCTAACTAAGATAGTAGAGCAGAAAACATTCAGAATGTAAAATAGTCAAGATAAAGTGCTTTCAAGAAATTTTTGAAATATCATTCCATGTTATAAATTTAGATTTTAGAGAAACAAACAAGATTATGAAGAAACAAAAGAGAAACAACAGTAAACATGAGAGAATACTTATTTGTATTTCGCTTTACATAAGAATCTTGTAAAATATCTGATCTTTATTCCTTGATCCAGTAAGCCAATCCAATCATTGATACAATAGAATTTTGATTTAAGAGAAAAATCCTATAGAAATGTCTTGGAATCCGCACCTACATACTTCGAAATGTGAAGTGTTTATACAAAAAATAATTACAAAATATCTCATAATAGTTTGAGATTTAATCTAGGGAATAAAATATCTTCATGCATGAAGATAGAGACAGATGTAAAACTATTTCTTGTTGTCCCATTTATTGTGGTGTTGCTGGTTGTTTCTGTTGAGTCTTAAGCCCTTTAAGTTGGCTGGTAGTTGTGGTATTTTCTGTGTTGGAATCTCTTTACCTTGATTTTTCACTGATACTCTTTAACTCTGTTATTCTTTGACCCTGTTTATCTGTCTTTCACCTGTTTCACTTGGTTGCCTTCAGATTTACTGTGGTAACTTTCTAATGTGAAAATTTTTCATAGTAAATCTGTCATTTTTCCCACCATTCTACCTTAGGAAATCTCACCTTTAACATTCTTCTGTAAATTTCATCTTCCTCTGTGTATTTTGAAAAATTAGGCTTGCTGAGAAACAAATGCTTCACCTCATGTTGTAGGAAAAACAGGTTTTCCAATGAATCATATAATACATTGCCAGTGGGAAAACCTTTAATCCCTGAAGGGTTGGCTTGTTCCTTGGCCAACCTCTTGAGTCTTTCACTATAGTCCAATTTTGTCATGAATTTATCATTGATGGCCATAGGACTGGGAAGGCCTTTGTCCCTCAAAATTTGAAATTTGGCCATAAACCTATCAATGGCCACCTGCATGTTGTGGCACTTTTCTTCTAAGTTGAGCATGAGGTTTCTTTTGGAAAGAAACTTTTTAATCTCTAGGATGGCTTCATTCTTATCCTCTACACCAAGCTCATGGAGCTCATATCTGTTCTTACTATTTAGGAGGTGGATGAGTCGATTTGCATCCTCAGGTTGGTCTGCTAATTCTTCGCTTACTTTTTGGATAGCCTCAGTGGCTAACTTCACCAATTCAGTATGTTCAAATATAACTTGAATTGATGGCCAAATATCATTCACAGAGTCAAAATATTGGCCCAAAGCATCTCTTTAGTCTGTCTCAGTGGCTTTTGCAGTGTCAAATCTTTCTCTAGGACTTTGATTTTCTCACCCATCCTTAGGGTTTTCTGTGTTTCTTGTCTTTGCTAAATTTGGGCAATTTTACAGTCAGTTTCTAAACTGTCCACTTTATCCTTTAATATTTTGAGCTCTGTAGCTTGGATGGACATCTCCTCCATAGATTTTACCAGTTCTACTATTTTTTTAGTTGAAGTACTTGCTACTGTAGTGGATTCAGTTGTAATTGGTAGTGTTGTGCCAGGTGGAGCTGTTGGTGCCAATGGTGCTGCCAATGTGGAAGGAACTGCTATTGTCACTGTAGGGATGGCAGATGTGGAAGTTGTGGCTAAGTCACTTTGCTTGGACTAAATCAAAATGTCCAACTCCTTATCTGTTTCCTTAAGCTAATCATTTAGCTTTAGGACTAGGTCAATAAGCACTCCATGTCCTTTTTATGCTTCTATGACTTCCATTGTTTGAGGGTGATGCATCTGATGAGTTTTGAGCTGCTTCTTCAGGGCAACAATGTCATCATTCTTCTTTTTAATTAACTACTTTGTTGCTTTCACATCCTTGGGATCATGTCCCAATCCTATCACTAAGTCCTCTAAGGACTTGATTCTTGTACCTTTGGCCTGTGAAGCCTTCTCAAACTGAAACTAAGCTGACATATTATTTAAATATTTCTGTAGTTGGTGGGCTACTATGGCTTTCCCTGTTAACGTAGAATAAATCATCTCACCTTTTTGTTTATGCAGCTCAATGTGGTCAATGGTATGAATATCCCTTACCAGTACTTCAAAATCCACTCTTTTGAAATTTGTTGTTGTCCTTGGCTGCTAAGTGGTCGGCTTGATGAAGGTCATTTTAATCTTCCCCTCTTTGACATCATAGGCTAACATGAGCCTTGTTTGATTGGTAGGGGTAATTTTCAGGTACTCTGCATAGGTTTGGGCTATCAGCCTCTCATTTCTGGCCTTTATCTCTTTGTATCTCTCTTTGATGTCTTGCTCTTTATCTGCTGGCATTCTAAAAGAGGATACCTTGACACTTTTTTGTCTTTCCAACATTTGAGTGTGTGATATAGAAGGTTCTAGGATGCCTCCAGATGGAGTGGCATGCCTGATCCCATCTCTTTCTATGTTGGTAACCTCAGCTGTCTCCTCTATATATTTCTGTTTAGAAACAGATTTATTCTTTGTCTTTTAGCTTGGCTTGTCTCTACATAGGCTTGTGATGTTGTTATTTCTAAAGGAGTGACCCCTTCCCTATTTCTCTTGAGGCTTTTCTCCTCATTTAGAGGAGTTTGTAAGACTAGGGGGTACTCATGGTGGCCTCTAGTCTATTTGTTTTCTCTGATTCTCTGGTGCTTTTGATTCTTATGGTACTTCTAATCCTTCTTGTACTTGTGATTCTTCCTGGACATGTGATTCTCCCGGCACCTGTAGGAAAGAATCCTCATCAAGCTATTTCTCTAGATAAATTAGTGTGTTTTCCACAACAACTTCAGTATTATCCCTGTCCTCTAAAGTGTTTTCCACCCATTCCAATTGGTTGGCATACTTTTCTATTTTAGGGATTTGGTGATGAATATAAGGAGCCATTTTGTTTTTCTGTCTTCTGTTGTAGATGAAATCCAAGGGATCATATCTCCATATGAAGATATATTTTAGATGTAATCTTTGAAGGATTTGGTCTGCCTCCTTTCCAGCTTCTTGGCTATTACAAATGAAGGGACCTAATTGGTCTTTGATCCTGAGTTGGGCCTTATTTTTGGCTTTGAAAAAGTGTTCCTCATCTGAATTGATTATCTTCCTGTAGTACTCCAGGGCAAATAAAATCATTGGGAGGTATTTGGGTAGTTTATATGGGGCCAACTCACATCCATAAATTCTAATCCTAGTGTGGTTTTGGTACAAGTACCTATCCCCTACTTTGGATTGTTTTGAGAGTCACAGGATCCTCCTTATATCTAAACTGATTCTTGTAGGAGGGTTTCCTATTAGCATTGTCACTATGGGATGTACAAATAGGTCTATGGGGAGTCATATTTATGGATCGATGGAGTCCAGAAAATTAGTGACCTAGGGTTACCTTTTGGGTCCAGCTTCTGAAGAGTAAATGGGAACGTATCAGCTTGGTAGTATAGAAAGAGGTGATACAAAACAAAGGAGTACTTGAAGACTCACTCATTACTCATCCTAAGGAATTGGTCATGCATCCTATCAGCTATAGACTTGGCATAATCATAAATAATAGTAGGAGGCTATCCTGGAGTGTATATGGACATGAAAGCCAAGATGATCTCATCTATATACTCAGCAGTGGTATAACCTAGGAAACTGGATATCATTGCTACAATGTCTTGGCCAAATGGGGAAAATATGGTATACACATATGGATGAGGATCTTTGGGGGTATACTTCTCTTCTACAATGTAGGTTTGAATTATTTGGGCCAATCTTGCAGGGCTAAACTTGGGAAATAAGTCCAATAGATCCCCATTGGAGAGGGGAGTCAAGCTTTTGCCAGATTGAAGTTGCATCATCTCATTTATTGATTCAACAGTGATGGTGAAAGGTATAGTTTGGTTAGGGGACATCACTACTCTTTGGCTGGGGATATAGTTTGCATGGTAGTAATGGACAATTTTTGGGAAAATGTGAACTTCAGGGAATTGGTACTTGGGCAAATGGACTCCTAAAAACCAATTTTATCAGCATGGTTCAGGTATCGGTCTCTGTATCGGCAGTAGAGTTTGAGAGGGGATTCATGGACACAGGTGTCCTTTATTTGGAAATCCTTGTCCACCAGGGCAAGATGGTCTAGGCCTAGATGAGGAGTGGAAATAGGTCTCACATCCATGGAAATTGGGGCAGCCATTCTCAGTTCTTATGGATTTGAGAATGGGGGAGGTGATTTTTAGTTTTTTAGGGCAATGGTGGTTCATTCATAGTAAGCTTAAGTCGCTTGAGTTTCTTTAATTAATTTTTTACTTTAACTAACAAACTCAGTAACTGATTCTGAAATTGAGAGGTTTTCTAGTGAATTATGGCTTAAATACCTTGAATTAATGAGAATTAGCTCTGAACAGGGAAATTGGCAACTACGAACAGTTGAAAAGGTTTTGAGTAGGCTGGAGAGAAAACTGGGTGCTCTATGGTGTCTATAGGGTGCAATTGGATGTAGGTTGACAACTTCAACATTTGCAGGTGCGTGCATGGAGCTTTTCAGTTGCAAAAATGATAAAACAAATGATTTTGGGCTTTTTTGGCTTTATGCGCAAAAGCCAATTTTGGTAGGTATGGGTGAAGAGTGGTCATTTGTCATATAGTAGGGTGAACAGTGGCTTTTTGGTGCATAGCAAGTGGGCGGTAAGTGGTTTCCATTGCACTGCTTTTGGTAGTTCAGTGGTATTGGGGGGAGGCCACCCGATTCCATACATTGAGTGACATGTAGCCTCAGGGGCCCAACAAAAAAACAACTCTTTTTAGGCAGGTAATGTTTGGATGTCAGGGCCCATCCAAAATGGATAAGGGTCATCAGATGTGAAGGGGAGTGATCGTGTGGTGATCGGGAGGGGAGTTGCATGGAGGGTAGTGAGGGGGCTCGGCAGGTGATTAAATGCGACAGTTTTTAGTTAATGAGGGATTAAGGCGGGGTTAAGGCGTTGAGGTCATTAGCGGAGGGTTTAATTGCATTTTTTGACTAAATTAATCGCAGATCGATTAGTTAGTGGATTTGGGTAGAAAATCATAGTTTATATAATTAAACTAGGGTAGGGTTAATTAATATTGCGGGTGTTAAGTATATAAGGGAAACAATTTTTTGTTTGGGATTTAATAAATAAATTAGTAATTGGTAAAGTGAGTGGAAAGGGGCACAATACCCTAAGTATTTGATATTTCATGTTTTAATTTTTTTTCGGTAATAACATAAAAACTTAGGATATAGTGTTTTGTGGGTTTTTTTATATGAAAATGATTTATGTGGGGGGGAATAAATACTTCTCCTAGTTAAAAGTAATTTAACCTTAGGAAAAAAGTATTATTACGGAAAATGAATGAACTGAAGTGGGGAATGAATGTTTATGAGGGGGCTTTAGTACTTGTTGCCTATAAGTTGTTGAGTCAAGGGTTTGGTCTGTCCAAAAGTCAGTGAAATGCTCTGAGCCTCATTGACTTAAGGTTTTTTAAGGACTTTGAACTTTATTGTGGGAAATTAGTTAAGTAAAGGTGAAATGAATGAGGGAGGTTAATTAATTGACTTTGATATCCATCTGCAAGCTTGATTACCCATTCACATTTGAAATACATGGTGAAAGATGATAAATGTGTTTTTTTCTAATCAATCATCATACTTCTGCAAACTTTCTTCTACTTACCCATCTACTCATCCTACCATTTTTACCTCTCTTTATTAAGGTGCATTTGAGCTAGCAAACCCTTATCAAACATTTTTCTTTCTCTTTACAATAGTAAGCTAACTAAATCTAACCTTATTACATCCAAGGGCTTAGATTAAATAGTTGAGCTCCTTTTATTTACTCTACCTATCTAATTATCTGCCAAGATTAAACAGTTTGGTCAGATTATTATTCTTTATCTATAGACATGAAATTGAAACATGAAATAGCCAAGTTTAAACATTTGACTATCATGGATTGTGGCAAAGATTACAAACTACACACAATCATTTATTATGCACAAAAAGTAAATAGCAATGGCATTTTGGCTTGCTCACTTTCATGGTCTTTTTCTTTTCTTAGGGTTCATATTTTTCATCTTTTTTTACCTTTTTGTTCTTTTTGTCCTTTGATTATTCTTATAGGACATACCCTCTTTACATTTTTTAATCTTTTGAATATGGAAAACATTTGAAAAAAGCAAAGGTATGTACTATTTTAGGTTTAATTTTAGAGATCCAAAATTATGACTCATATTGGTATAGGAACCTAACAGTGGCTCCACTTGGGGATGGTATTTCCTGGTGAAATATCAAAAACTTTGTAGACCAATGGCCTTTTGAATTGTTGTGATGTCACCCTATAACTTTCCCTTTTCATATTTTTGCATTATTTCTATTTATGACAGTAAAACTTTTGAAGCTTAGGGCCTTCTCTTCGGGCTTCAACTTCAAACATTACCATCCAATCAACTCTAGACTTTGAAAGTAAAGTATGTACAAATGATTATTGAAATCAATAACTAGGCTCAATATATTGTTTGAGCATTCGACCATTCACTTGTCCTCCTTCTGCTTTTGTGCCATCCATTTCTTTTAGGAATAAAGCATTATTACCTCAGAAAGCATAAATAATATATGGTCATTTCCATAGGAAGTCAAATTTCCCATGTTTACCTTTATCTTCTCTCCTTGAATCACATTTTAGAACTTTGTCTCCTAGGTAAAAATCTTCTGCCTTAATCCTTTTATCGAAATTCTTCTTGATCATTTCTTGCACAACTTGAGATCTGATTTACACTTCTTCCCTAGTTTGTTGTAAGTGAATTTTTTGGTTGATTCTTCTTTGGATGTGATTTGGTTCAACTTGCAACTCTTGGAGTAGCTTCATCACTAGTGTTCCTAAGGAAGATGGGATTACAACTTCCATTCCATAAACTAATTGATAAGGACTAGTACCAATGGATTTCTTTGTGGTTAGCTTGTTTGCCCATAAGTCATTTACTAGTTTCTTGTTCCATGTTTTCTTGTTATCCTTCAACAATTTTTTGATGATATTTACCAGAATTTTGTTTGAGGACTCTGTTAGTCCATTTCCTTGGGGGTAATAAGTTGTGGAATGGCCTAGGATTATATGATACTTATTACAGAAATCAATCATTTTTTCTGGATTTGAAAGTTGTTGCATTATCAATGATGATCTTGGTTTGGCACCCAAATCTAGATAGGATGTTGGACTCAAGGAAGGTTTTTATAATAGTGTTAGTGGCTTGCCTTATTGGTATGGCTTCTATCCATTTGGTAAAATAATCTGTAGTAGTGAGGATCCATCTATGTTGAGCAGAGGAAGGTGGGTGGATTTCACCAATGAAGTCAAGACCCCATTATTGAAAAGGTGCTTCAGCAGAGATTAGTTTTAGGGGTAAGGGTAAAATCTTTTTCTTTCCTTAAAAAATCTAACATTTATGACAAGAGGTTACAAACTTCTTTACATCAGAAAACAAAGTAGGCCAATAGAAACTAGCTCTAAGAATCTTGTCCACAGTGGTTTTCCAGTAAAGATTTCCTCCACATTCACTTGCATGAAACTCTTGTAACACCTTGTCAGATTCTTATTTTAATAAATAGTTAAGAAGGATACCTTCATGATTCCTCCAAAACAAAGCATTGTCAACTATGAAAAATTTTAAATATTTCATTTTTAAAAATCTGCTTTTGGTCCTGGATAATTCAGGAGGAGCTTGTAGATTTTGTAAAACATATATGATGTCAACATATCATGGTGATTCAATAAAGGCTTGGCTGATTGGCGGAGACACCATCTCCTCTCCATTATCTATTTCTACAATAAAACTTATATCTAAGGCCTGAAAGTTCGATTCAGCCATGAGTTTGGCTAAACATTGGCCTTTGATTAACTTTATTGGTTTTATTTCTAGGTCATATTCTAATATAGTAGCAATCCATTTCCCTCTCTTTCCATCTAGACCATCCTAAGTTAGGATATCATTGACTACTGAATTGGGGACATAGGCTATTACATGGGAATATAAAATGTAAACTCTAAAATCTTTGCTAGCTTTGACCAAAGAAAAGGCTTGCTTTTCCATTATATTGTATTTTAAAGGGGCATCTCTCAAGGCTTTGCTAAAAAAGGAAATAGGTTGTTCATAACCCTCATTATTCTTCTGCAGTAGAACTCTAGAAATTGTGTGTTCTGAAGCAAAGGATATAATGAAATCTCTATCAAACTTTGGACTGATCAAAACTGGTGTTTTTGTTAAGGCTAGCATCAATGGTCCATTTTATGGTCAAATCTTTTTTCAACATATTGTTTAATGCCCTAATTAATTCTGTTAAGTTAGAAATAAATCTCCTAAGAAAGTTAATTCTTCCTAAAAAAGCTTGTAATTCCATAATGCTCCCATGGTGTTGTATTTGTAAGATGGCTTCAATCCTTGCAGGATCTATTCGGATAACATCTTTAGAGATTATATGGCCTAATAATTTTCCCTATTCTAACCCAAATAGAGATTTTTTGGGATTCAAAGAAATTCCATGCTTCCTACATTTGATGAAGCCCTGCCTTAAATGATCTAAATGTTCTTTATCAAATTTTGAGAATACAGTGATATCATCTAAGTATATAACTAGGAAGTCATGAATTTCCTTAGCAAAAGCTATGTACATGGATCTTTGGAAAGTGGCCCCTGCATTCTTTAATCCAAAAGGCATCTGCACATACATGAAGGTGCCCCAAGGAGTAGTAAATGTAGTTTTAGCCTGGTCATCTGGGTGAACTAAAATCTTATTCTAACCAGAAAACCCATCTAATAATTAGATTCTGGTTGACCCTACTACCCTTTGTAATATATGATCCATTTTAGGGAAAGGGTAATTATATTTGAGTGAAACTTTATGAAGATTCCTGATATCAACACAAAGTATGATCTCACCAGTTTTCTTCCTTGTTGGCACCAAATTTGAAACCCAATCATAGAATCTAATTGGTGCTATTATCTTGGCCTCATACATCTTTCAGATTTCCTTTCCAATAAAAGGAAATAGGATGGGATTGATCCTCCTAAGCTTCTTCCTGAAAGGTTTATGGATTTCTTTTATGGGGATAGTATGTTGTATGATGCTGGTGTCATAGGACTTGAGGTCCTCATAACTCCAAGCAAAGACATCTTGGAATTCCTTTAATAGTTCAATGTATTTCACTTTTTCGGTAGGAGGTAAGGTCTTTGAAAGTTTGATCAATTTTGGATTTTCCTTAGTGCCTATATTACACTCCTCTATATTAGATTTTAAGGGTTCCATCTTTGGTTTCTTAGGGACATTATTTGAATCAAACAAGTGTTCCAAAGGGGTAAATCCTTTGGGAAAAAACTTGTCTTTTAGATTAATTATTTCAAAGTCTTCCTTAATTATCTCATCAATTTCAACTTGCTTTAGGTTTTCTACATCTAATTTTGTAAATTTAGTGGGATGAAATCTATCTATCTTTTCATATTCTATTTTATCTTTAAAATCATGATCTAATGTTATGTCAGTGTCTATATTACTATTTACAAATTCTTCCTCTAAGGTTAAAAAATTGTTTATCTATTTGTCATTAGCAAATACTTTCCAGTTTTTCAAGTTATCTGGGATAGCGGGTCTGTACCTAACCTCAACAGTGTACTGATGGTTAGGTTGAAATGGTAACTTACAAGTGCTAGAAAACATTGCTAAACTATGAGCCTGCATATTATGCTTCTTAGGAATTACAACAACTTTGGTTTCTAGGAAAGTGTTTAGTATTTCTATAATAGTTCCTCTGTAACAACTTAATCTAAGGTCTTTGGTCATATATATAGCTTTAATCTAATTTATCACTAGTTCAAAGTCTCCCATAATAGAAACTCGTATAGCTCTGTTGTGCTATACAACAACCCCCCATTTCTAAAAAACCTTTTACACAAAATTTTTAATAAGAAATGGGTCCCTTTTTAAGCAAACTTAGTGAAATTTGTGATTTGATAAATAAAACTAGTATTGACCTCATTACAAGAGAAACCTTTATCAAAAGGCCGATGTAAGTAATTCATTTTATAAAGCCTTTTCAATAAAGTATAAAGCATTCATTTGAAAAACATTATAAATAATTCTACGTTGCGATAAAGCAATCGGAGATCGCAAATCGCAACGATAAAGGGATACACATAGAAAGGTCCTCATCAAAATCTCCGATCTGATAAAAGTAATCGCAATCGGCAATCAGAGGTATCATATGACAAAGAACTAAAGCACAAGCTGAACCCCCGATTGTGATTAATAAATAAAGCGTGTATCTCAAGAATAAATCATTCGCGAAAATGGTTTGCATATATAAGTCTTTTTAAAAATTAATAAATCAAACCAATTTAATAAAAACATACCTGCCTTATTATAATATCACTTTATCACAATCGGAGATATTTGTTTCAAGTGATGAAGGCTTACCCTTTGGAAACTCCTGATTGTGATTTGTGATTTATCCTTGATCATCGATAGGGGAAATCCAAAGACACACATGAAATAAACATTTATATATGATCGATGCAACAGATATTTATGGTATTTATTCAGTACGATTGGCGGCTTGAACGGTTATTAATTTCACAGTTAAGAGCGAATCCTTCAAGGATTTCACTTGTGATGGTTCTTAACTACATCCGACTTATCATATCTCAATTGCCTTAATTCTGTTGATTTTCGTATTGGCTTTTAGTGGAAATATCCTTGTGTTACGGGTTGTAATTGTCTGTGTTGGAGCAGAGGGAAAAATTGGTCACAAGTATTCAAAGTTTAACATGGGAAACCTTTTGGTTTTTCCTTGTCAAACCATATAATCAACGGACAGCAATGAAATGCCTCATCGATGCAATTGGCCACATGATTCCTGAACTTAATGATGCCACATACACCACTCAGTTACACTCACGCATGATTCATCCACCAGAACTTCAGCCGATGCTTACCATTTGTCAACTCCAATCACAAGATGATCAACCAATACAGTGAACCCTTTTTGACCAACCGTAGCATGCCTATTTCAAGAAGATTTTCACATTTTTGTGATTTGGTTATACCAGCACATAGCATATTTCTTTCATAGTTTGTTATTTTAAGTAGTATTTATAGACCCTTTCATGTTTTTAGAAAGGGTCCTCACATTCTTGTATTAAGACTTGGATCAGAAGTTGCACTACTGTGCTTCCGATATATTTATTTCTATAAAAATTGGACCTAAATTCTGAGTTTCGATAAAGAATGCTTTTATGTGATATGCACTATTGCTTCTTGTGAAAGTATTTCCAAGTTAAAAGGCAGGATCTGAATGTGATTCATATCGGAGGAGACTCAATTGCATACGGTACTACTATCTGTGTTTTTCTTCATGCTTTTATGTGAATAAGCATTTATTTATTTTGCTATTATTGATATATGTATATGTTCTTACAAAAATTCTTTGACTTATCACTTTAAATGTTTAAGAGTTGTTATCTTTCATATATGTGTGTGTCAATAATATAAAACGATTAGTGCGATAGCGTTTTAATTATTATTTTATTCAACTACTTGCAAAAAGTAATTATCATATGAATGAATATTTTTATTTATAAGTAAATCATCTATATGTTTACTTGTCAATAAGAACCATCAAAAATTGCAATAGGAGAAATACTTCCCGGGATAGAGTAGTCATTTTTATATTGTTTCATTTTAAAATAGATCATTCATCATTCCCATTAGATACTATAAATCAATCACTTATCCATCCCACTTATATATCATTTGGAAACTGGTCCCATTATATCCAATCTGAGCCACCACACCAAACAAAAAAGGAGCTGCTTTAAGGTCTGGACTGGGTCGTTTTCCCTAATGTTGATGCAGTGATTTTCGAGGCATCAAAATTTTTGGCAATAGGAGGGCTTGAAATATGAATGGTGATAAAATCCAAATCTAAAATCCATTCTAAGAGCAAATCTCCTTCCACCTCACCTCTGACTTCTCCCTCGCATGCTAAATCTCCAATTTCTAAGAGAAAAGTTGAGAAAACAACAACCACTGCTGAACCCCAAAACATATCAAATAAATCAACTCTATAATCTCCTGAATTATAGTCTCTAATTCATAAAATTAAAGGATTCTCAATATCACCACAGAAATCTGAGTTATCTCAAGGTAGTGTGACTTCGTAATTCATTCCCTCTCATCCCCTCACTAGACTTTAGAGTGAAATGCTTGGTATTCAACTTACTGAATTTCCTTTTCCTAAAAGAAAAAGAGCAAGGAAGAAAACTGAAGGGCCTGATAGTGAGACTCTCTCTTCATCATCATCCATTTCATCTTCTCCATTGCAAAGTCAACCATCCACTCCCCCACTCTAGATTGCCATTCAATAGGGTACCAGAGCTTCAACATCTGCTTCTCAACCACCTAGAACTTCAATATCCACTCCTTCTCAACCACTTGGAACTTCATCTGTGCTATCATCCATTCGTAGCTCAATAATGGCACAGAAACCATGGAACAATCCTGGTGCAGTCACAATGCCTACACCTTTGAACTAATTTCCATCTCATCCCAAGCAATGGCTGCCAAAAATCAACCCAGATGTAGGCCTACAGGCAGATGAACACATGAACAACTTTATGTTGTTAGTCAATTTATAAGGAGTTACTGAAGAAGACGTGGTTGTTAGGATTTTCCCGTATACCTTACAAGGATTAGCTGGGTCTTGGTACTTTTCATTACCATCAGGATCCATTACTAGTTGGAATATTTTCCAATAGCAATTCTTAACTAAATTTGGTGATGACAGGTCCATAGCGATGTTAATCAATGATCTCTCAAATCTTAAAACAAAATCTAGAGAGCCTATAAAAGAGTTCAATTCATGATTTAATAAACTCTTAAATAAGATTCCTACTACACCAAAACCTAGTGAAGAAGTTAGAAGTGAATGGTACATATCAGCCTTACCTTCAAACATAGCTATCTTTGTGGATAGAGCTGCAAAGGCTACTTTATCAGAGAATATGAAATAGGCAATTGCTGTGGAAAAACATATCATCACCTTAGAAAAGAAATCTTCTCTTGAAGAACAAAAGTCTAAAAAAGTTACCTTTAATGATGATTCTAAGAAGAAAATGGCTAAAGATCCATATGATATGGAAGGTTTGCAAAAGGTTCTAAAAACTATGTCAAATGAAATGGTAGCAATTAAGAAACAAGTAGTTGAGACCTCAACTAAGAAGCCATTTAGAAAATTTAAGAACCCAGAATCAAAACCCCCTAATGCCATATTCAATGCAGGGTCAGACCCCGAGAACGATGAAGAAGAAGATACAGTCTTATCATCTAAAGAAACTGAAGAAGAGGAAGTTGTAGAATGTCATGGGATGTGGGACTTCATTTTTCCCAATTCCGATACTAAAAATGATCAGGAAGCTTTTCCAGTAAGTACCAGGAGTAAAGGAACTCTTGAATCTGTTCAACCGACTCAAAAGAGAAAAAACATGGGTAATACTACTAAAGAAAGGGTTCCCACAAAGAAGGCTACAGTGATGCCTACTCAAAATCAGCCTTCAACTTCCAATCCACCTTCATCATCTAAAACATTAGTAGTTGCAAACTCTATGGATTACAACATCATTGAGAACATGAAAAAAATGAGACCAAATATCACTATATTTGAGCTTAGTAAGCTCAAACATCAACAAAAATTGCTGCTCAATGAATTAAATGTAGTACCTTCTTCTCCTCTTCCAAATGTTGTATTGTCCAAAGCTACTAATGAGACAGGTAAGCCACCAGCTGGTAGAATAGAAGCTACTGATGTTGTTCTAATTGGAGATAGATCAAATTCTCATAGTCCTCCTTTTCACTTGACCTACGATATTTATAATAGGAATTTGCACAATTGCTTGATAGACTCAAGGGCTTCATCGAATATAATTCCAGCTTCAGTTTTTTCTAAACTGAATATTGAACCCCAAAAGTCTGTAGTGCATATTGTCTAGTTTGATAGAACTAAGTTCTAAGTATTGGGAGAAATCAACTCAGTTACCATTAGGTTATCAGCTAATCCAAGAGTAGTTCAGAGAATTGATATATTAATTATTGATATTCCTGAGTTTTATGGTTTGATTTTAAGCAGAGACTAGTCTGAGAAACTTCATGGTTACATTTCTACCGATTGGTCTCACATGTGGCTTCCCTATAACGGGAAGCCAAATCAGATCAAGATTGATCAGGAGAAGCATATGACTCATACTATAAGAGAGATTGAACAAGAAAATCAGCCTATAGCATTCAACAATAATATTCTTGGTAATTACTCATCTGAATCATTATTTGGTACTTTTAGTGCTCAATCATCACATTTCTCAGTTAATAATTTCACATCTCAAATTGGAAATTCTTCCCAAACAAATACATCAAGATGTGTTAAAATTGCTGAGGAAATTGTAAATAAAACTGTAGATAAACCTTTATTTTGGTCATTATATTTTGATGGGTCTAAATCTAATGACGGTGCAGGAGCAAGATGTATTTTAGTTAGTCCTAAAGGAGAAAAGACTATGCTATCATGTAGATTAGAATTTGAGTGCACAAACAACACTGTTGAATATGAAACCTTGATTCAAGGACTTTACAAAGCAATAGGTCTTCAGGTGCAATATTTGAAAGTGTTCAGAGACTCTAAAATTGTTATAAAGCAAGTCAAAATACCATACATTTCCTTTCTAGTCACCTTAAACATTATCAATCCTTGGTACAAGACCTTGTATCTCATTTTCTAGCATTTAATATTTCTACCATTCCTAGATCTAAGAATGCAGTAGCAGATTTACTAGCCAATGTTGCTTCTAAGCTCCTTCCATCTAAATATTACAATCCTGAAAGATTTTCAGTAGAGTTAATTTTCAGACCATCGGTTCCCAATAATGTTACTAACTGATGAGTATTCAATCATGACGATGACATTTTAAATTTCTTAACTTCTGATAAGTCCTATGATGATCAAATTATTGATGAAAGTGAGCATGATCATCAAATGAAGCAAAAACTTGAACAAAATTCAATACCAAAACCAGTGGTCAAACTTGAAGACCTTTATGACATCAAAGATAGGTTTAAGCAAGTTACTAATTCAAAGCTTCAAATTTCTACTTTAAGATTTGAACTAATAAATCTTGGCACAGAGGCCAAGCCACAAAATATCAATCTAGGATTAGGACTTACTTTAGAAGAAATATTTGCATTTATCAGATTATTGAATAAGTATAAAAATGCCTTCACTTGGAATTATGATGACTTGAAAACATATGATACTTCTATCTTATAGCATACAAACCCAATGATATCTGAAGAAAAACCAGTACAACAGAAATTAAGGAAAATTCATCTGAACCTTGAAAGTCAAATAAAAGCTAAGTTAAACAAACTCTTGAAGGCTAAGATAATTTTTCCTATTAGACATTCAAATTGGGTGTCCGACTTGGTGCCTGTGAGAAAGAAGAATGGTGACATTAGAATTTGCATTGATTTCGGAAATCTTAATAAGGCAAGTAAAAAGGATAACTTCCCACTACCAACAATGGAGCAAAATATGCATTCAGTAGCTGGTTCTAAATTAATGTCTTTATTAGATGGTTTTTTAGGGTATAACCAAATCTTCGTGCACTCTGATGACCGACTCAAGACTACTTTCAGAACTAAGTGGGGAACTTATGCCTATCAAAAAATGCCTTTCAGTTTAATTAATGCTAGAGCTACCTTCCAAAGGGAAATGAATATAGCATTCAAAGGTTTGATTAATAAATTAGTAGTTGTCTATTTGGATGACATTATTGTCTTCTCTAAGAAAAGAAAATCATTTACATGATTTGAAACAAATCTTTGAATGCTATAAAAGGTATAGGATTTCACTAAATCCTAAGAGGTCATTTTTTTCTCTTGACCAAGGTAAACTCTTAGGGTTCATTGTTTCAAAAGATGGTATTTATATTGATCCAGATAGAATCAAATATATTTTTGATATTCCATTTCCACATAATAAAAAATCAATGCAATAATTTTTAGGTCAAATAATTTTTTTAAAAAGATTTGTTCCAGATTTTTCACAGATTGTTTTACTATTACAAATCATGATCAAGAAAAATTCAGTGTTTAAACGGAGACATATAGAAAATGAGGCTTTTTGTTCAATCAAGCAAGCAATCATAAATGCTCCCACATTGAACACTCCCAATTTTTCAAATCATTTTGTTTTATATACTCTAGCATCTGATTCATCTTATGTAACAATATTGACACAAATCAATGATCAAAACTTGGAAGCACCAATCTCATTTTATAGTTCAAATATTCAAGGTGTTGAGCTTAATTACTCAGAAGTTGAAAAGCAAACCTTTGTTTTATTCAAATCCATTAAACACTTTAGGCCCTTTCTCTTAAAGACTCACACAAAAGTAATAGTCCCTTTTTTCAGCGGTAAGACAGTTACTAGTCAAAGGGAATTCGGAGAAAAAAGGGCAAACTAAGTTACGACATTACAAGAATATGATTTGGACATTAGACCAACAAATATTGTCAAAGGCCAAGGTTTTTTCAGGTTTTTAGCAGGAGTTTCTAATATTCAAGAACATGAAGGTACCAACAATATTGAAGAAATCAAGGAGATAGTACCATAAATCCTGAATCCCAATATGTAGATTTGATATTTTATTTGAAAAATGGATATGCTCCTTCTAATTTTTCCTATAAAAATAAACGTGCCATAAGACTGAAAGCAAAAAACTTTATGATTGTTGATGATGTGTTGTTTAGAAGGAATTATGATTCGATTTTGTTAATATGCTTAAAAAAAACTAAGGTGCAGAAGGTCTTGTAGGAATTACATGATGGTACAACAGGATGACATTTTGGAGCTGATACAATAGCTCACAAAATTATTCATCTTGGGTATTATTGGCCCACCTTATTCAAAGATACTCATGAGTATGTAAGGAAATGTAGAACATGTCAAACTACCAGTGGGAGACAAAGGAAGCCATCTTTTCCTTTGCAACCAGTCAACATTGAGTAGCCCTTTGAACAATGGGGATTGGATATCATTGGAGAAATTATTCCACATTCATCCAAACAACACAGGTACATCCTGACAGCCACAGATTACTTTGCTAAGTGGGTAGAAGCAATTTCGTTGAAGGCAGCAAACTCTGAGGCAATAATTGAATTCATAGACTAGTTCACCATTACCAGGTTTGTTGTGCCAAGCGCTCTTATTTTTGATAATGTATATTATTTCTCAGGTAATTCCATACTTGAATTTGCTATCAAAAGAGGATTTAAATTGAAATATTCTGCAAACTACTACCCTCAAGGTAATGGTTTAGCAGAATCCACTAATAAAAATCTTATCAAAATCATTAAGAGAACTATTGATCAGAATCATAAGAATTGGCATAAGTCTTTGATATTTGCGTTATGGGGAGACTGTATAACACAGAAGGCCTCAATAGGCACTTCTCCATTTAATCTGGTGTATGGAAAGGAGGTTGTCATACCATCAAACCTAGTACTTCCATCACTAGCCATAGTGCAGTTTATTGAAGAAAATCCCTCGTCTTCTATTCAATTAAGACATAATCAAATCCTGAAATTAGAAAGAAAAAGGGAGAAAGCCCGAATTACACATGCGAAGCATCAACAAATTAATAAGTCTTCTTTTGATACAACTTCCACAGGCCCAAAACATTTACAAGTTAGTGATCTTGTTTTGAAATGGGACAAAGCCCACAAGGATAAAGGAAAACACACTAAATTTCAGAAAATGTGGCTCGGACTATTTCAAATCAGCGAAACGATAGGCCCATCAACATTCATATTGCAAGATATATCAGGAAAGAGATATTCTCTTCCTGTCAATGGGCTTATTTTGAAAATAATCTTCATTTTATGAGGTAACCCCTTCTTACTTTGTAAATATTCAATTTTCAGCTATATTTGTGTGAATAATTAGTTTAGTTTCTTTCCTGGAAAATAAAGTTGTAAATAGCCCTCTATTGGTTTTTACTATTTTGAAAAGGTTACTTAAAAGAAAAATGGTGTTAATATTTACTTTTGATAGGTGAAAACCTTGAAGGAAAAGAAGAAAATTCTAGGAAATTAAGTATAATTAAACTCTAAAAACCCTTTTTATTTTTGTAAAATCTTCTCAAAACTCGAAAATACTCTAAATCATTCTAAGTTTTAGAAGCCTAAAAAAGGTTATCAATAGAAAGCAAAGACTAATCCAATCTTAGTATTTTCAACTCTTAAAATTTTCATCCATGTTCTCCAAAGGAGTAAATTATTCACCCCATCCATAAATTTTATGATTTTTCAGAGTGTAATTCTAAAATATATTTGATATAAAAGATAAGAGGTCTCATCATGAGCCTGCTTACCATGATCATAGGGGACTAGCTCAACTAACATTACCAACACTGCATACCAAAATACAGTAATGGCTTATAATTATAAGACAAGCGTTCTCATCATGAGCATGCTTGTTCAGTTAAATTACAACCAGTGAATGGCATTGTCAACAGCTGGCCACCAAACCAGGACAATGGCATTTTATCTTAAAAAAGAAAGAAATAAGGAAAGGAAAAATTCAATACAAAATATGTGGAAACATATCTTTTCGATTCATTGTTAAATTATACTCTGAAATGGATGGGACAATGAATGATTAAATGGTTAAAAGGTAACCCTGTCGAGACTATAAAGGTTTGCTGGCAGCAGTGGCTCTACCTGTGACAGGGGAGTCATTATATAAGCTAAGTTGGAGAAGTCTCTTGTTTTATCATTATCAACCAATTAAGGTTTATTCAAACATAGAATGTATTTAATTTTGAGATGAGAAAGAGATAGCAAAAATAGTTTTCATTATATTCAGACTTTATGATTCACTATTTATAATAGATTTTTTCTATCCACTAAGGTTTTCAGATTAAGAAGTGTTATAGACATATTTGGGCACTGCAACCCCAATCACATATGTTGATAAACCAAGGGCTCTTAAACCCCTAAAAGTGTTGTTTCATACCCTAAAGGATCAAGGTCGATTGATTACATCATTTCCCAAAAGTTCCACCTAAAAGACTACTCAGAACTAGTCAAAACTGACCCATACAGACTACTCCTTGGTCAAGGTGCGATGCATCTCACCTATTACACATGGGGGGTGTAATGCATACTGAAAAGGCCTTGTGTAGGGTACGATGGGCGAGAGTAGACAAATGGCAAAGATAGTTTTCTAGGTGGAAACCCAGAGAATCTTCTAGAAACTTATCATATGACACTTTCCTCTCTGAATTCGCCCAGGGATGAGTAAGAGATCATGAAATCTCCAAGTGGAACCAAGAACTATCAGTGAGACGACACTAATCAAAAACCCAAAAGCTGATTCACCCCCCTGAAAATATCTATATATGGATCCCTCATCCTAGAGATCCAGAGGCTGGAATTTTGTAATTTGTAAGGAAGTGTTATTGTTTTCTCTTTGAGACATTGTATTGTTGGGTGATCTTGCTTTTCATAAGGTGAAGAGGGCTTTCATGCTGGGAGGATGATACTGGATCAGATAGCTGAGTTGTAATCCTCTCTTCTACTTCTACTATCAATAAAGTTATTTGTGTTTTCCTCCATATACTTGTGTGTCTATGAATCTTGTATTTGCGTATACAATTGTATGGTTAATGTACTTCTGATTCTACATTGTTTATGGTATCATAAATCTCTATGCTTTGATGGTTTCTTGTTGCTTTGCCTCTACAGGTGTTCTTTGAAGCAAGACAAGTGAGAAAGGAGTGGCAAGCTCTATCAAAGGAGAGAGGGAACAAGCAAGGAACCAATCGAAAGATTAAGGTTGGTTCTCTCTACTTCTCTCTTATCTATCTTCCATAAAGGAAAATGCAAGTTACTTTGAATTGTTTGTTTCAATATAGCTACCCATCTTAATGGGACTAGCAGATCAAATAGACACTAATTTTCCTGGAAATAAAATGGTGACTCTGCTGGGGAGTGAATAGTTTGTTTGTTTGTTACTATTGTTTGCTTTATAAACTACAGACGGAGCCTGAAGTTAAGCCATCTAGCCTTCGAACTACTTTTGCTATGTTACGTTAGTGGAAAACCTGTGAACCTTTTATGAAACCAACACTTTGAACTAGCTAGGTGAGTCCATCATCAGGGCAATGGGATCAGTATTTTGAGAAGAGATTCATGAAAATTATGGAGCTATAAATACTTGTTTAAAAGGAAATTTGATATCTATTTGTGTTATGATGTCGGCTTGATTCTTAATTATTAATTAATTTGTTAATTTTTAAATTTTTTTTCTTTATTTATTTTTTTAATTTTTTTATTTTTTTAACTTTTTATTTAATATAATATATTTATGGTTTAAGATATACGGTTTAAATGTTTGAATATCGAAAACAAAATTGATGTGTATATCTATTATATTTATGGGTATATTATTTAATTGGTAATATATATATTTTATCTAGGTTGATATCATTATTTAATTTATTTGTTATTTATTATATTATTAATTATTATTCTAATTATTATTATTTATTTGGTTAATCTATATTAATATAATATGTTAATTATTTAATTATATTTATTATTTTTTATTTATTCTTTGTTTTTTTATTCATGATTATATTATTATCTGTTATCATTAATATTAATACAAATTATCATTTTATTTTTTATTTAAATAGTACATTAAACCTAATTCTTGTTGATAGTTATTTATCTTATTCGTTATTATGATATTTCTATAATATTTATATATAGATTATTAAGTATATTATTATTAAATATTATTATTATAAAGAACATTAATTATTTTATTTTTTTTATATTTAATTATAAATGATATGTTATATAAATGAGATACTTGTTATGAAATAGTTAGAAAGTATTGGATTAATTAATGTTTTTTCATTCTATTTAATAAGGGTTTCCAGGTGCTGCTTAATTTAAGATCGTCATCCCTATTCATGTTATTGGAGGATTTCTCAATTTCAATTGCCTCTTTCACTCTTCTTTTTAAATAATGGTCTTCCTTGTGGACTAATTTTGCTTGTTCCATGCAGATATAATGTGAGGAGAAACATGTGTGCTCTGTTAGACATGATTTTTCCGACCTATTCTTGTAATATCATTAATGTGTTCTTTTAATCTTATTCCAAAGGATCTCCCTGTTTCACCTATATAAACTTTACAGCAAGAATAGGGAATCGAGTATACTCCTTTGTGATTTTTTGGGTCTAATAAGTACTTTTGCTATGGAACTGCAAAGTAAATCAATGTTGCTTCAGTCAATCTCCGAGTTGGTTTATGAACTGAACATCTGACTTGCAAACATCCTATGTGCCCTGGTGGTAGCTCAATAACCTCATAAGATCATACCCCTATACTTTGTGTTGACTATCCATCATAGCTCAGCCTAAATCACTGAACTTAGCTGTAAATTTTGAGCAAAAATCGAGCTTAGTTTCGTTCTCTGGACCATCACGTTGTCTCTCATTGGCAGTCTAGATGCATCACACCTCCCATGTGCTGTAGGTGAGATGAATCCTTGTTTCCCTCAAGGACAGGTGTGATGATTGAATGAGACTGTTTCCCTCTCTGGAATTTGGTTTTTTCTTCATTATTTTCAGCTCTATTCAGTAGTTTTTTTGCCTATGATTAGTATATCACTGTTGAAGCCTTCTTCCTTTACATTATTCAGCCTCCATTCATAAGGAATTGTAAATGTTTTCTTATGTATTTTTCATCATTTACAATCCTCCTTTGCAAAAATTAGCTTAATCGAACTGTTGTCTTTTGATTCGAAAGTGTCGTAATTGTTGTTTTGAGTCAAGAAAAAGAGTGTCGTAAAGTCTTCCTCTTTTAGATAGTCGATTGTACTTTTTCCATTGTATTTGATTTGAATTGTCAATATTTGAAGTGTCAAAAGTAGTTTTCCATTCGAAATTGAAAGTGTCGTCTTAGTCTTCCTTTCATTCTAAAAAAAAAAATTTGTTAAAGTGTCGCTTTGAAGAAAATAGTTCAAATTTGTAGCTAGTTTCCTTTTTGGCATTCACACATTAATGAAGCGGAAAAAAAAATATATGCATGTGCATTTGCATTTATACTGAATGCAGAAAAGATTTAGGAAAAGTTCATTTAGTGTGTGCTATCTGCTCTATGTTGAGATAATCGTACTCTTCTTTCCTTAGTAGCTAGGATTTTCATTGCTAAAAGAAAACAAACAACTGTTTATCATTTTAGATTGCATATTTAGGAATTTTACATCTACATCACGCGATGAACCTTGAAAGGAAAACTTCTTAAAAAAGATAAACTATAAAATAAACCTCAATGAACATAAGAACTCTTTGGAACCTAGCTCACAACACATAGAAGTCTAGGCTAGAGACGTATTCTGGCATTGTAAAACCTGGTAACTATCGTTTTCATCAAAGGTTGAGTGATTCCTCCTCTTTGATACAACAAGTGCCAGTATAGACTTGTGCTCCCCGTACCGTCGAGTATATATTGGGAGACCAAAATAGGCTGATATCCTTTATCCTTAGGAAGCCATGTCTATCGCCCCGTCGATCACAATGCACTGAACATAGCATTCAGGAAGATTGATTGTCGTACGTAAAGTCCTTGGTAATTTCTTTTTAATATACCACCAAGGTTTATATTGCAGTTTTGCGATTAGTTTGGTAATCTCTCTGTCTAGAATTCCAGAGTAGTTACTTTCGTTCATTTTCGAACCCTTAAAAGAAAAGGTCCATCTGAGCACTTGTCACTTCAGTCTCATTAAAAATCGAAGGCGACTAGAGTCACCTTTAGCTTTTTCTCGACTCTTAAAAATTGAAAAAGAAAGTTGTGTCAAAGCGTCATAAAATTCATTTAATTCGGAATAACATTTTCCCCTTTTAATTTTGAGTTCATCAAGTAATCCATAATCGTGGAAGAAATTCAATCAAAACCCTATCATTGCGGAGACTAACGAGTCAACCATCTTTGACTCTAGAAACGAAACCATTCTGGGCAAAACGGTCTCGTTTAGCTAGGTCAAAATATCCTGGTTTATTTGAAACTTGTTTTTGAACATCATCAGAGACTCCAGTTACTCCAATTATTTATGGTACCCCTACCTTTACAGAAGAATTTCTGCAGTTACAAGAGGACATTAGAACTGATCCTAGTGTAACGGTAAACACTTTTATCCCTGAACTAGCTCCCACTAGGGCTGATTAAGAAGGTGTCACCCGTCTAGTATCTATCGCTACATAAACTATATCTTCTTCGACACTGGAAATATTATAGGATCTTCCATCCAGTACTCCATTTCATTTTGGAACTACGATCCACCTATATCCTTCTACTACAAAAGTTAGTTCTTTTAATCACCCTTCATCACAAGTTCCTGTCGAATCGCTAGGAAATATTTTGGATAGACTCAATATGTCTGAAAAACCATCAACATATATGACTGTGTCATCTGATACAGCAGCATCAAAGCCTCCTTCTGCTACTCTGACAATGTTCACTGGTATACCATCTGTCCCAACTAGTTTTCAACCGCTAGATGGAGTCCACCCAAGGACTGTTTCGACAGCTTGGTCTGTTCCTATTTGTTCATCTGGAATCTTATTTGGAATTTCTTATGTTGATACTCAGCAAATTGATCCTTCACATCAGTATCAATTTGGGCAGTCCAGTCTCCAAAGACAAATTTACCCTTTGAACACTAGATTGCCGCCATATGGGGGGCAGTATGCCTTTTCATTGTTCCCTTCAGAAAAACAACCATATGAGAGTTAACAAAAAAAATCGAGTCAAACTAGAATTGCATCCAGTGGTTGGGTACCAATACTACCTCAATAGCCAAGAGTTGTATATTCAATGCAACCAAAACAACATGTGTCGAACATTTCCACTACACATGCTATTGTGATGGTGTTGCAAGTACAAGTGCCAGGGAAAATTTTATGAACCCCCCCTAAATTTATAAATATAATAAATGGGCGAATCTCCATGGTATATAGGAAAAATGGAAGGCGATTTTATCAATAATATAAT
>APFE031260075.1:121864-136101 GCA_000404065.3 Pinus taeda | reverse complement strand
TCCACTTTACTTATATTTTTATTTGTTTACAACCTTACATGTATATAAGGTGACTTATGGAGTAAATATAAAAAATGTTTTATTTATTTACCATACCTCTCATTTATTTATATTTTTATTAATTTAATACCTCTTTTATAAATATGGTATTTGGCCCATAGGATTCACTTAAATAAAACCTATTCTTGAAAATGGGCGAATGGATTTACTTAAATAAAACCTATTCTTGAAAATGGGCGAATGGAAGGTTGTAACTCCTAATTTCAAGGGCTAAATTTACCTTTTTTACCCTCTCCCTTAAAATAAGGTGGGATATTTGAGGTGATTTGTAAAAATGTACTATGATACAAAATATTCGCCCACTAAAAATTTAAAACCCCTTAATTTCGCCAAAAGGCGAACATTCGCCCCTAAAATTATCCTTGACAAGCGCTGCCTATTGTATGTCGACCTCAAGTCTCTCAGGTTGTAATACAACAGCCTCTTGTCTCCACGACTCAATCACAACCGCATATTAGTGGCTCCTTAGCTAAAGTGACTCAGGCTCAAACGGGTACCATCACCCCTCATCTTGGCTAAACATCCAATATTGGACAACAGCGAATGGTCCAACAACCATGGCTGGTATAATATCAACAACCACAATTCTAGAAAGCTTAGCAAGGACCTGAGCAACAAAGCTTCGTAGGTAATGGGCAACCGTATGTTCAAAATGGTTACCAACAATCATATTATAATGGTTATGCCCATCAACCTTATCAAAGTTATCAGCATCATATACATTATGCTGGTATGCAAAGACCCACTGCTCAGGCAATCCCATCTTATCTTGGGTATGCTTCACCGAACCTGAATCAACAGTTGCCTTTCGTAGCAACTTTAGAATTACCAGATCTGAACCGGTTGACGAATGATCCAATTGCTTACACCCCTTAGTGGTCAGTGATTCCTCATAAATTCCATCAGATATTCCTAAATTCAATGGAAATCCAGATAAAGATCCATCGAATCATGTAATGACCTTTCATTTGTGTTGTTCATCCAACACCCTCAATCATTATTCGATTAGGCTTAGCCTTTTTCAGTGAACGCTAAATGTTCCGGCAGCAAAATGGTACTGCAAATTGCCTAGAGCTTCATTCGATAACTTCAGCACCCTTGCCACTACCTATTTAACCCATTTTCAGTTACACATAAGGTAAGAAATAGGAACGGAGCTCCTTACTAGTTTTAAACAGAAAACATCCACTCACATATTTGATCATATTCATGAGTGGCGAAAGCATTCTCAAATGGTAAAGACATATGTTCCTGATCAGATTCTAGTTGAATGTTTTATTACGTCGTTGTTACCTTCTATTACAGAAGATGTGGCCAAGGGAGGAGTCATCATTGAAGAGCAAGTCATTGCTCGTGCACAATATCTACAATTGATCTATACTCAGTCTGACATGCTCTATGACGAAATTCCTGATGCTCCTAAACCAGAATTTTCCATTCCTCCCCTTCCTAAATCAAACAAGGTCACTCATGCCAGTGATGGCATGATTGACACCTCGAGTACGCAAACTGCAAAGGCTCCATCTAGTAAGGCCCTTGCGGTTTCCAGTAAAAAAGCAAATGACAAACTTCCTGCCTCAAAGGTTAATGTCGTGTCATCCAACAAAGGCAAAGAACCGAAGTAACCAGGGGGCAAGAAGAAAGGGAAAAACAAAACAAAGAAACAGGAAGATTCGACTCTTGAAAAATCTTCTGAAAACCCTACTAGGAAAAATAAGCCTACTCAACCATGTTTCATATGTGATGGGAACCATTGGACGAAAGATTGTCTACTTCGAGCTGAGGTCACAAAGTTCTTGAAAACTTCAAGTACCTCGGCATTATTGGCTGATCCATTTCCAAAACCAGAAACCAATCTTGTTGCTATCGATCATGCTTCCCCATCCCAAGTGCTTATGTTGTCAATTTCGAAATAGCAAAAAGATGCTTTGATGTCAACAAGGAATAAAGATTATGGGAATCCACAAATGTCGAACAACAAGGCTACAAATCAACCTAGTAGTTTGACAACAACTTCGTCAGAAGTTGTGCCACCCATCATTCCTGAACTAACAATAAAGCCACCAAAGGGGGTAGTACATAAATAAACATTTAATCCTCATGCTCGAGTAGCACAAGATTATCATATAGTAGAGGATTTGGTTCAATCGCCATTCGCTATGTCGACACTTGAAGTACTGCAGAATTGCCCCTCCCAAAAGTAGGCTCTATTATCAAAAATAGGTTGGATTGACCCAAAGGATTCTAATCTTGTGGCCTTTAACCATGAAAGATACGAACCTCAGTTACCGGCTCAACTCGCTTTCCTCGTACATAAAAAAGCCCTCAACAAAAATGTTCATCGAACAATCATTGATGACGGGGCATCTACCTGTATTATGTCGATGAGTTGCTGGAAAACTTTAGGCTCACCACCCTTGTCGAGATCATCAATGACAATAAAAGCATTCGATTGATGAACATTCACGCCATCTGGGATTTTAAGTAACTTGCAAGTTGAATTGGGGGGAAAGACAGTAGAAACTAAAGTCGAAGTTATTGATGGAAACCTTGACTACAATATCTTACTGGGCAGGCCCTAGATTTATGCTATGATTGCTGTTCTGTCAACATATTTTAGAAAAATTGCATTTCCCTTCAAAGGTGGAATTACAATAATTGACCAACTAACCTTTTTCCCCAATAGCTCACAAGCTACAGGAAGCATTCTAATAATCCATGGAAGCTCTCAATCACTTCAAAATGTCGGAGTAGGCCTCCCAAAAGACCCTGCCTTAATGGCTACTTTTTCCCTCCCACCTCTGGGTAATCTAGCAGAAGTGGCCATGGTGGAAACCTGTAATATGGTATCTTCTACATCAGCAAAGATGAAGATGATTTCTGAACATTTTGTTAGCATGGATCATTTCCAGGTATTGCCTCCAAGCCCCATAGAAATTTTGTAACAATCAATTTTCTTGGCTTGGGCGGCAAACCCAAATCAACACTCATCAAGTGTTTGGATAGATAGATCTCTAGAATATTGCACCTCTTTAGATCCTTGGTCTCGTATACATTCTACAGATGATGGAATCATTTAGTTAATGATGATAGGAGAGGCACCATGGGAAGATTACCACCATCGTTCCCATCTTCAAGATAACCACGAAGATTATTCCAGTGACCTTAATCATCCTTCAGTTTTTGATTTTCTATCAAATACTATAAATACGCTGGATTCCGAGTGAAATCTGTCCAATATTGAAGAAACGATCACCATAAATATCTCGACCAAACCTAATGTTGTAGAGAATATTTATGTTGGAAAATCTTGTTCTCCTTCAAAACTGGAAATATATTGCACTCTCTTTTGCGAATTCAGAGATGTCTTTGCATGGTCATATGAATAAATGCCAGGCATTGACTTGAGCATCGTTAAACATGAAATCAAGATGTATCCAGATGTCAAACTGGTATGACAATGGCTTCGACAGGTTCACCCAAACAAAGCTATTGCCATCAAGGCAGTATTTGAAAAACTTTTACATGTTGGTTTCATTTACCTTGTTCGTCTAACTGATTGTGTATCGAATATTGTTACTGTAATGAAAAAGCAAGGAATGATTAGAGTGTACGTTGACTACAAGGATGTAAATAAATCTTGTCCGAAGGACAACTACACTACACCCTTCATCAACCAGATAATTGATGAATGCGCCGGATGTGAAATTTTTTCATTCATGGATGGATGTTCCGAATACAATCAAATAAACATCCGCCTAGAGGACCAATCAAAGACTGCATTTATATGTCTGCGGGGCACATTTGCATACCGTAAACTACCTTTCGGTTTAAAGAAAATAGGGGCAACTTTTCAGAGGGCAATGAATTATGCCTTCCACGACATCAAACACATTGTTCAACCATATCTCGATGATCTACTCGCTCATTCACGAAATCAGACTGATCATCTGCAGCATTTGAGAGCTATATTTCTACGTTTCCGACACTACAAAATAAGACTCAATCCACACGAATGTGTGTTTTTTGTCAGTTCTAGTCATTTACTTGGTTTCCTAGTTTCTAAGGATGAGATTCGACTCAACCCATGTAAGGTTCAGGAAATCATCGACATGCCTTCACCTTCAAATTTGCTTCAGATTCAGAAACTCCACGGGAAAGCAAACTTTCTAAGGAGGTCCATTCCAAATTATGTCGAACTTGCTAAAGGTTATACGCATCTTTAGAAAAAGGAAGTTCCCTTCAACTGGGATCAAGTTGCACAAGCTTCCTTTGATGCTTTAAAGGAATCATTAATAAAAGCATCATTAATGTATGTTGTTGACTATCAAAAAGACTTTAGCGTGTATCTAGCAGCAACAAATATGACCATCGCAATGGTTTTAGTACAAGAAGACAATGGAATCGAACATCTGGTCTATTATTTAAGTCGAAAATTAAATGATATAGAAAGCAAGTACTCCTATGTTGAAAAGTTAGCTCTAGTAGCTATTCAAGCAGTACAGAGATTTCAACACTATATCCTCTTTCGCAAAACTACCATTTTGTCAGATTGCAACCCTATGACTTACATTCTATCACGTCAATTACGAGGGGGCAAATATTTGAAATGGATAGCCATTTTGCAAGAGATTGATCTAGAATTCACAAAATCCAAATCAAAGAAATCTCTAGCTTTCGCAGAGTTACTATGCGACCTCCCATCATCTTCCAATGATTCAACATCTAAAGCATCAATCGTGGATGAATCTTTGTTTCTGATATCGTCAAGCGATTCATGGTATGGAGATATACTGATCTATCTCCAAACCCAAACATATAGGCCTAATACCTCTTGCTCCAAACAATGACGTACTCGATACTAAGCCAAAGACTACATGATCATTGGTGATACACTTTACCATTGAGGTATCGATACAGTTCTGCAAATGTGCCTCACGCATGAGGAGGCCGAAAAAGTCCTGAATGATTGTCATTTAGGCGCATGTGGGGGACATCAATCTGGTTATGCTACGATGCAAATAATATTACTATCAAGTTACTTCTGGCCTACTATATTCAAAGATTGCATAATCATAGTCAGAAGTTGCTATGCTTGTCAGATCTTCGACCGCAAAACCAGACTACCACCCGCACCATTGCATCCAGTAGTTGTTATTGGGCCATTCGCAAAATGGGGCATAGATTTCATGACATGTAACCCCACCTCGGCCAGGGGGGCATGGGTATATCATAGTCGCAGTCAACTATTTTACAAAATGGGCTGAGGCGATGCCTACATTAAACAACAGCAGTGAAACAGCTACTCTTTTCCTTTTCAATCATGTAGTCTCTAGATTCAATGTTCCACAAGCTATAGTCACAGACATGGATCGCATTTTCACAATCACATGATGGTTGAATTAGCTGCCAAATTAGAACTATCCCACGACAATTCTACTCCATATTATCTGCAAGCTAACGAACAAGTTGAGGCCATCAACAAAGTCCTGAAGTAAATGCTGCAAAGGAAAATTGGGATACACAAACAGAATTGGAACTTAATCCTGTACTCAGCCTTGTGGGCATATAGGACATCGGTGAGAAATGTAACTATATTTACACCCTTTCAATTGGTGTATGACCTGGAAGCAGTCTTACCGATTCAGTGTGAAATTTCATCTCCCAAGCTCGCAATTGATCTACTTCTCGAAACTTTGGACGAAGAGGCTCGTTTCTTGGAACTAATCCAATTGGATGAAACCCATCGTGATGCCACTTTGGCTAACGAAGCTCATAAGAAACATGTCAAGGATCAATTTGACAAAAATGTCAAACCTTGTGTCTTCTCAAAAGGTGACCTGGTCTTGAATTATGATCAAGACTCTGATAAATTGGGAACAGGTAAGTTTGAACCATTGTGGATAGACCCCTACATTGTTAAAATAGTATTAGAAAAAGGAGCCTATGAGCTAGTAGATTACAATGGGATTCCACTGTCACAACCCCAGAACAGGTTGTATCTTAAGCGTTAGTATGCTTGATTAAGTGTAGTAATCTCTTTATATGATTTTGTTACGTTTTTGTTTCTGTAAAGAGTTATCATTTTGGTTGGGTAATCCGCTTTGCATTTGTTGCAGATGTCAGACCTATTGGAATCATTCATTGGATACACCGACGAAGCTAGTCGTAGTACGTGGAACCTATCTTCTGCAGCCTGGGCCATTTTTGATCCAAGCAGCGAGTTAGTGTGTTCTAGAGGTATGTATTGATCGATCAATGAAAAACATCACTGAGTACAATGCATTGATGGAGCTTCTCTTTGATGCCATTGCACATGGCATACGCTGACTTGTTGTCAGGCTAGACTCACAACTCATCATCCTACAACTTACTCGCATCTATTCCATTCGAAATCCAGCTATCTATCATATGTTCCTAAGGGTCAGGACTTTGGAAAGGTAGTTTGATTCTATTCAATAACAACACATTTCCGGAAACTTAAACACATTAACTGATTCATTAGCAAATTATGTGTTAGATAGACATTTGCAACATTTCTAAAGGAAAAAGCATTTCAATTAACATTTGCATTAGGATCACATAACTTAACCAAAATAAATCTCTGAAAATAAAAAATATATATAGTTGTTTATAGTTTTTACAAAATGTTCTGTGTCCAGGACAAAATCGGTCATGCAACCCAAAAACTCAAAAATGCATAAAAGCACCCTAGAGTAATGGTGTTGGTGATAACAAGTCACTGCCTATGCGATCATATGTAAGAGCCTAGTCAATCGACTCAACACGCCAGTGGTATGGCATTGTAATCTCATAGGTAAATCATTGGTCCTCACATCCTGAATACCAAGGGTGAGACCCTCGATCTGATCCTGCAATATTGCAAGGGTCTCTACCATGTCTAGATTGCGAAGGACAACCCTCCCCATAGCCTCTCCTACTGGAACGGTAGCTGCTACCCTTGGGTGCGCTGCTGGTCACACTGGCCTAACATCTACACAAATATATGGGTTTGATTAGTCTTGATAACATTTAAAAAACACAAGAACATTTTAAAAGCAATAAATAAAGATATGGTCAGATCATTTTACCCATGACACTCCACTAGTCACCAGCTGGTAGCACCAAATCTAGGTCACCTCGGAAATCCATCCCAACGTATGGATACTCAGGGATGACCCTCTCCTGATGGTTGAACCACTCAAAGAAGGCGTCAAAGAATGGAATCTGTGATTGGCCAGCATGTCTGGCCATGAGGTCAACCCATCTCTACATCTATGGTTCCTTAGTGCTAGCAATCCTAGTGAAATGTACTATGGCTGCATCAATGGAATCCTCTCCAAGGCGAAATCAGTCAAAATGGAACCATAACCAAAGTTCTTGGATCTTCCATTCTTCACCTTGGAAATTTGGTCTTTTATAACTAGAAGCATTGCATCACACCAATTGAATACCTTTGGTTCCAGGCATTCTAAAGAATACTACATATAAGATCTATTGGCCAAATGAAGAGTCGTGCTACCAGCCAATCTAGAAAAGGTGAATAGAATAGTCCTCAAGGACTGGTCAGTGACGTCTCGAATATTTATCTTGCCATCCATGCTCAACTGAGATCCATCTCTACAGAACTGGCGAATATAATCCCTCACGGATTCACCCCCATGGGCGAATCCTGATAGTGAGAGAGGGGTGCCACACCTCGATAAACCAGTCAAAAAGTAGATATACTTAACCGTCAAAGGAATGGATTTGCCTCTAATCTAGAACACCTGGTTGGTTAGATCCCATGTATCGAGAAGATATTGCAGAAAATTGATTTGTTTCCTCATGTTGGATATGCGGAAAAATTTGAGCAAGCCACAGTTTCGCAATGCAGTAACTATACCTGGATCATGTAAGGCAATCATGTCCTCTTCTTCATGCTCACATTCATGCCATGTAACAACCATCTTGATCTGATGAATCTCTGAAACACAAACAAGAGATGAATTAGGATCCTGATTTGGGAAAAAATAGGAAAACATTTCATGAGGAAAAACTGCATAAACTTTCTCTCCTGCACCCATCGCACCTTGGCTATGTATAGGGTGGGATGCATACTAACTGACCAATGGCCAACTCAGTATGCATTTCACTTTTTGATGCATACTAGGTGTGATGGGGAGAGAACGAATTGTTCAAACCCCTGAGGCCTAGAAGTAGAGGAAAATTTTGCTTAGAATCAGAAAAGGAAGGAATGCAATTGAAGAGCTCAGGGTTAGCTCCTACCTAGTCCTAACAGTGCGAAGAATAGTCCACTAGATCTCCCAAAATCAACTGATGAAATTTCAGGGAAAAAATACCTCCAGAGCTCCAACAATCCCAAATTTGAATGAAATGGTAAAAATGAGAGGTAAAACTGCTTTTATGTTACTGTTCACGTAATTCAAGTAAGATGTTAGTTTTTAACTCATTTTTCAAGCATGTATTTACATTTCTAATCAATTTGATGGAGTAATTGAGCAAGTTGTGCGATCGTCAAAAGAATATAGTGTTAATGGTAAATTGAACATCTCTGACTATTATAACAAGCAATGTTTCTGCAAAGTTCAAGCTCGTTAAAAAATAAACCTAGCACTAAGCATAGTTTCTAAAGATTCAAGCTCATTAAAAAATGAACCCACCTTTGGTAAATAATCTTTGTGATTACATTGCTATCGGCCTTTTGAGCCTTGGTCATGTTCTTACTGCCACCTCCACTCTTTTAGCTGATCATACACCTCCACTTGATTGTTTACCCTTTTGAGGAACAGCTACGACGAGTGATTCTATTAGCCACCCTCTTTACACTGCCATGTTTGAGAAGTTCCAAACTTACCTGGAACCATTTGCTACCCGAAAACACCACTCATTCCTCAAAGACGAGTCTCTTTTAAGCTCTTTTGAGACTCATAAAATATGAAAAGATTATCGAGCTACTGGCCTTTCTAGCTCGTTAAATTAAAGGGAATCACCATCCCTCTTCTACATTTTAATCTTTTTGGACTTGAGGGATCATTCCACAAAAGGATCAAGTGCTTGTCTTTTTCAACTCGTTAAAACTATCGAAAAGTCATCCCTTTCATATTATTTTATACTTTTTCAGACTTAAGGGATTATAACACGAAAAAGGATTGCTGGAGTTTCCTTTTCATCCCTTTTCAAACTCTATAAACATGAAAAGGGCCAAGTTATATTTGTCATTAAACTCGTTAAAACAATAGTGACGAACTTGTCCATCTGAACAAGAGCGAGTTTAACTATCGCTGGGCTTGCTAAAAAATAGTGACAGGTTTGCCCAAAGGGAAAATTATAGAACAAGCATATGTTATCCTCCTCAAGCTTGACAAAAATAAAGAGGTACTGGTCAGCAATCACTGGGGAAAAAGGGAAGAAAACTTGAAGAACTTCATTGGTAGCAGGTCGCTCTTGAACATGACACTTTCAATCCATCACCATGATTGAGTCGGGTTGCGTTATTCCATTAACCAGTCAAATCACCATTGGTCCTTTGTACCATCCATTTTTGGGGTTAACGCTACCAATCCATTTCAATGTCACTGATATGTTCAAGAGAAGTCACTCAGAGAATTCACTAACCCAGCTAACACCTCATCCATTGCAATACCTTCACTCTCCATTTTTCATGACTGCCATTCCTGAACCTTGTATCATCATATCGTTTTCACCTCCACAAAATCATTTTCTCCATTTCATGTCGTAGATGTGGGATTCATTAAGGACCTCCTACGATGAGTCACTTCTTGTCGACATCAGCTCATTATCCAAGAAGTTGACTTGGGAACAACCCTTTCAGTACTTTGCAGCTTGCATACCTCAATGGCAAGTTTTTCATTTCTGGCAATAGGGTTACATCAATGGCCCTCGACCGAAAGATTTTGTGTTGTGTTCGACATCGACTCATACATTCACACCACGTGAATTGTACTGTAGTACCTTGAGGGTCATTATCATTATTAGTTATTCCTCTCGTGCCTATTAACAACTTACATCATTGGCTGGTAATCAGACGATGTATTTCCATGTTCGACTTCAAAACATATTTTCACATGGATCAACTTGTACATCAGGCAAATATTGAACGAGTTTGAAGACCGTGGATTTAGTTTCATCCATCCAAGCTGCGATATATTCGGGAAAATAAATAAATCGAATGTACTCCATAGCTACACAGATGATCATCCAAGGTAAGGGATGATGGCTCTACAAGAATCACCAATCTACAACAACAAACAATTGTCTGTCCTATGTACATGAAAATGAATTTATAAAGCTAAGCATGGGAATGTTGGCCTGAACTAGATCATGAAAATAATATGAAGATAATGTATTGTATTGTATCTTATTATAGGTCACCTTCTAGTTTGAAAAACCTCTGATCCTCATGATAAAGCATTTCCCACGACACCAGAAGATTTACAACCTCATGCTTTAGGGGGAAACTGTTATAGATATATTTGGACACTGCAACCCCAATCACATATGTCGATAAACCAATGGCTCTTAAACCCCTAAAAGTGTTGTTTCATACCCTAAAGGATCAATGTCAACTGATTACATCATTTCCCAAAAGTTCCACTTGAAAATCTACTCAGAACTGGTCAAAACTAACCCATACAGAGTGCTCCTTGGTCAAGGTACGATGCATCTCGCCTATTACACATGGGGGGTGCGATGCATACTGAAAAGGCCTTCTGTAGGGTGCGATGAGCAAGAGTAGACAAATGGTAGAGACATTTTTCTAAGTGGATGCCTAAGGAATCTTCTAGAAACTTCTCATATGACACTTGCATCTCAGAATTCGCCCAGGGATGAGTAAGAGATCAATGAAATCTCCAAGTGGAACCAAGAACTATCAGTGAAATGACACTAATCAAAAACCTGGAAGCTGACGGACCCCTCTACAAATATCTATAAATGGATCCCTCATCTGAGAGATCTGGAGGCTAGAATTTTGTAATTTGTAAGGAAGTGCTATTGGTTTCTCTTTGAGACATTGTATTGTTGGGTGACCTTGATTTTCATGAGGTGAAGAGGGCTTTCATGCTGGGAGGATGATGCTAGATCAGACAACTAGGTTGTAATCCTCTCTTCTACTTCGATTATCAATAAAGTTATTTGAGTTTTCCTCCATATACTTGCGTGTTTATGAATCTTGTATTTTTGTATACAATTGTATGGTTAATGTACTTCTCATTGTACATTGTTTATGGTGTCATAGATCTCTATGCTTTGATGGTTTCTTGTTGCTTTGCCTCTACAGGTGTTCTTTGAAGTGGGACAAGTGAGAAAGGAGTGGCAAGCTTTATGAAAGGAGAGAGGAAACAAGCAAGGGGCCAAGTGAAAGATTAAGGTTGGTGCTCTCTGCTTCTCTCTTATCTATCTTCCATAAAGGAAAACGCAAGTTACTTTAAATTGTTTGTTTCTAAGATAGCTACCCATCTTAGTGGGACTAGCAGATCAAATAGACATTAGTTCTCCCAGAAACAAGAAGGTTAAAATATTACATTACTTTTTTAGAGATAATGGTTTCTTCCAGTGAATCGCCAATTGTTGTGCTGTACAACAACCCCCCATTTCTAAAAAAAACTTTTACACAAAATTTTTAATAAGAAACGGGTCCCTTTTTAAAAACACTTAGTGAGATTTGTGATTTGAAAAATAAAACTGGAATTGACCTCATTATAAGAAAAACCTTTATCAAAAGGCCTGATGTAAGTAATTCATTTTGTAAAGCCTTTTGAATAAAGTGTTCCTTTGAAAACATTATAAATAATTCTACATTGCAATAAAGAGACCAGAGATCACGTATTGCAATGATAAAGGGATACATATAAAAAGGTCATCATTGAAACCTCTAATCCGATAAAGGTAATCGCAATCGGCAATTGGAGGTATCATATGACAAAGAACTAAAGCACAAGCTGAAACCCCAATTGCGATTAATAAATGAGGCATGTATCTGAAGAATAAATCGTTCGCGAAAATGGTTTGCATACATAAGTCTTTTAAAAAATTAATAAATCAAACCAATTTAATAAAAACATACCTCGCCTTATTATAATATCACTTTATCACAATCAGAGATATTTGTTTCAAGTGATGAAGCCTTACCCTTTGGAAACTCCCGATTGTGATTTGCGATTTATTGTCGATCGCTAATCGAAGAAATCCAAAGACATGCTTGACATAATCGTTCATATATGATTGGTACAATGGATATTTATGGTATTTATTAAGTAAGATTGGTGGCTTGAATGTTTATTAATTTCACAGTTAAGAGTGAATCCTTCAAGGATGTCACTTGTGATGGTTCTTAATTGCATCCAACATATCATATGTCAATTGCATTAATTATGTTCATTTTCGTATTGGCTTTCAACGGAAATATCCATGTATTACGGTTTGTAATTGTCTGTGCAGAGTTTCTTTGAACACATGAATCCAGAGAAGATGGGGAAGAAATCTACGAAGCCCAAGGCACCTCCTGTAGTTAAAGAACCAAAGTTGAGCAAGAAGTGACTAATAACCAATACAACATGCCTCGGTTTGGGAAATGCAAGCTGGGAAAGTATCTACAATTTGATAGAAGAAAAAGAGCCCAAAGAACTAGAAGAGGAAGCCACAACTGATTCCACCAACAAATCAGAAGGAACTCTCAAAGAACTGGCCTATTCATACCTTCATAGGATAGCAGTGTGGGCCAAAATTTTACCATACACTGATGTGGTTAGATGGATCATCAAGAAAATCCCAACTATAGACCGAACATTTCCCATTTTTGATGGAAGAATATCCAGGTCACTTAAACATGAATATCTCAGGCAAATGTACCATCTACCTCTGCCTGAGAAGCACTATAATAAGGCATTTCTGGAAGCATTTTCAAAAGAAAATGACTTTGAATCCGACTTGATCAAAAAATGGAGGCATTTCCTAAATAAACATAAGCACAATTCATCGGGTAGGTATTCTGGTGACTCATTAGCCTCTTCTTATTGCTATGCTAGCGCTATGATGTGTAGACTATGGGTACAACATGATTCTGCAAGATTTACTATAGATATGGTCCTGTTAATGGAAGTTGCGATTCATGGTTATGTTATTGATTGGGCAAATATTCTATCTAATAGAATAGCCACTGAGATACTAGTGTTGATATTGCAACAAGATGATGGAGCTTAGTGGAAAGAGTCACCTTCACTAAGTGGGCCCGCAGGCAAATTATGGCGCAAAGTCTATTTTTAGACATATGGATCATGTCTATGAGTTACAGGATGCTGTTTATGGATGATTGGTCAAGTTGGAAAAAATAGATGGACTTCTATTTTTAGACAACAGTAGTGACACTGTCAAGTCTAATTATAGAGCAGTCAAGAGCAGTCAAAATATTATTAGCTTATAATTAATATTTAAACTATAAACTTTATCTATTTTTTGGGGACTTTAGTGTTGGCTACAGATGTGGCACATGCAGCTGTCAGAAGGAAATACATTTTCTTTGTGGGTCGGTTGAGTTGTTGCATGCATGACTTCAGTTAGAACTCAATCAGTTGAGTTTGGTGGAGTTGATTGTGGAGTTGATGGAGTTGTGTTCAGTTTGACTTGGTTAAACTAGTTGTAATTAGTCTAACTGCAAATAGACTAATGATGAGTTGTTAAACTAATTAATAACTCATAATGCAACTAAAGAATACATCAGTTAACTTAGTTGCATGTCAGTGCATGTTCAGTTCAGCAGGGACAAGTGTTAGAGGATCATATTGCTATCAGTTGTGACTATAGTTGTGCATGAGGATTTGCACAATCAATGGGATTGAGTTATGTCAATGAGAATTGGCCAATACCAAGTGATTATAGCCTCTGCTCACGTGATTCCTATTGTGAGTGATACTTTTGAGGTAAAATACGAGTTTGGTTCAACCATTCTCATCCATTCTTGTGCAGGTATTGAGCAGTGGAGGCAGGCAAGCAGTGGAATAGATTTGGAGATCAGATATGAGTTGTATTGTGTGTAACAGGTGGAGATAGTGATGTATACTTGTGAGAAGTATTGACTATTGTAATGTTACATGTTCTCAATCATTAATATACAGATAGTGTGGGGTTTTCAGCTGTAAGCTTTCCCCAGGTTACAT
>APFE031260075.1:69489-121844 GCA_000404065.3 Pinus taeda | reverse complement strand
TAATGTGTGCATGCTCTTGATGTTTTATTGTTATTGATGTTGCTATATTGATGATCAACGTAGAGGAGCTTATGTATTATGTATGTATTCCGCAATAGTACATGATCAGGATAATCTCCATTGAATATGTGTTTATTATTCAAAAATTCTACAACTAGAATACAGAAGGAAAGTGTATACAACTTCCTGGACCATTCCTCCTTTTTACTACAGTGCATATATTCTTGACATCATTTGTTTTAATTTTGAATACCCTGTACTTAGATGGAAGTGGACTTCCCAAGATCCTAATCCTATTCATATCTATCACAAATAGTTATGGAAGGCCCACTATAAGAATCACTAATACAGAATTTGCAATGGTTTTTTCCTACCTATATACTATCCTATCTTCAATAAGCCTGCCCCTAGGATATCTCAGGAAGTAGCAATTGACCTAACAGCAGTAGGTAGCTGGTTCAGAGAGGAGAAATTCAGTTATGTAAGGCTTTTTGGCAGTCTTACCAAACCCCATGTTCTTCCTCTATATGTTCCTGATAAACTGTTAGCCCGAGAGTTAACATATCAGATAACATTTGAAGGAATGTCAAAAACCCTGAGGGATTCCAAGAAACATATGTGGCCTACATTCCCCCTACGGTGTGGCATTTTTACATTACATGATTATAATCATGCAAAGAAAGAGGCATAGAAGATTCAAATGCTAAATCTTAAAACCATTCCGAATAGGCAATATGACCCAAGGAAGGTTGCCTATAATGTTACTTCTCAAGCTAAACTTACCAGATTTGATCATGAAGAAGATGACTTTGATGATCTGTTTGCTTTAGCTGAAATATTTTATTGGGTTAAAGGATTGGCTAGAATTAAATATGTATGAGAGGGACTAGAAAAATTCAATAGGCTCAGAGCCCAAAAATTGCAAACTCTGCCTTTAGATTTATTAGCTAAAACCCCAATAGTTCGGCCACAGAGTCAAAGTAAATAGAAAGTTGTCGATAATACTCCTGTAGTGGAGAAAGTTCGCAAAAAGGAAAAGTTTCCAAAGCAGGAGCAAAGACAAGAAACAAGTAGTGGACCCCTTGATTCAAGCATTTATGTTGATCCTAAACTAATCAAGGAATGGCAGCAATTTGATTCCATCATTAGTTATACTGAGAGCATTCAAGGATTCAATACACCTGAGGTGACCACTACTCAGAAATCAGTAATCAACACAGTTCCAACTGAAGGAACAAGCGGCCCACCCATGATCCATAAGGATGTAGGAATAATCCTTGAAAATCGCTCTGATGAAATTGTTTTACACATAGAAGAGATACCACCATTAGATGTCTTCTACAACCCTAAGCATAGGGTTGTAATCAAAAGACAAAGGAAAAAGAGGAAAATTAATCACTCTCCTTTTTTGACTTCACAAATGGAGATGATGAATGTGGTATGGAGAGAGGAAATTAATCCTTCTGAAGATTTCGCCAAACTTTCTCAGTATGCTGGAGCATACACAACGACCACAATGGATAAAGCATCAGAAGTCAGTAATTTACTAAAAGAAAAAGATCAAGCAATCGGTTTGCTAGAAACACAGGCATAGGAGAAACAACAAAATATAGAATATCTGGAACAATAATTAGCAGTCCAAAAGCAGCTAAATAACCAGTTGAATGAGCAATTGCTCAAAGAAAAGCAAAGGATTGATGGGCAAGAAATTCATAAGCAACATGAGTTATCCCAAGCATTGAATAAGTTGCAGTTGTTAAATGAAAAACTAAGTAAATCAAAGGAAGAACAAATCACTCAACTGACAATTCAGATAGAACGATTCAAAGAATATCCCCAAGTGGGAGAATTGAGATCTGTGGCTCTAGAAATTACCAGGGCATTGTCTAGCCAATTGAGCTTATTATGTCATAATATCTCACGGATTCTTGCTCTGTGTGAAATCCCATCATCCATGGTTGAAAAATCAGTAGATGTAAGATTGGACTTGGAAAAAGCAGATGAAAGATTAACAAATTTTCTCTCTTGGCAAGAAAATAAAGAGGGAAAAGCTACTAATCTACCACAAATCCAGGAATCACATAAAGAAATTCTATTTACTGGATGGCAATCTCAGCTAATGAAGGTTGAAAGAGAAACATTAAGATGAAGATCGACAACAAGCAACCTAGCTGAATTAATCAATAACAATCTATATTTATCAAATTTAATAATAGAGTGTTCTATAAGAAAACTTCCACCAGTAAAAGTATTAGAACAGATGTGGAAACAGGAACTGGAGCAGAGGGAAAAATTGATCATAGGTATTCAAAGTTTAACATGGGAAACCTTTTGGTTTTTCCTTGTCAAACCATATAGTCAGCGGATAGCAATGAAATGCCTCACTGAAGCAATTGGCCACATGATTCCCGAACTTAATGATGCCACATACACCGCTCAGTTACACTCACGCATGAGTCATCCACTATAACTTTAGTCGATGCTCGCCATTTTTCAACTCCAACCACAAAATGATCAGCCAATACAGTGAACCATTTTTGACCGACCACAACATGCCTATTTCAAGAATATTTTCACATTTTTGTGATTTCGTTATACCAACGCATAGCATATTTCTTTTTTAGTTTTTTATTTTAAGTAGTATTTATAGACCCTTTCATGTTTTTATAAAGGGTCCTCAAATTCTTGTATTAAGACTTGGATCAAAAGTTGCACTACTGTGCTTCCGATATATTTATTTCTATAAAAACTAGACCTGAATTTTGAGTTTTGATAAAGAATGATTTTATGTTATATGCACTATTGCTTCTTGTGAAAGTATTTCCAAGTTAAAAGGCATGATCTGAATGTGATTTATATCGAAGGAGACTCAAATGCATACGATACTACTATCTATGTTTTGCTTCATGCTTTTATGTGAATCAACATTTATTTATTTTGCTATTATTGATATATGTATATGTTCTTACAACAATTCTTTGACTTATCACTATTGAATGTTTAAGAGTTGTTATATTTCATATATATGTGTGTCAGTAATATATGATGATTATGTGATAACATTTTAATTATTACTTTTTTCAACTACTTGAACAAAGTAATTATCATATGAATGAATATTTTTATTTATGAGTAAATCATCTATATATTTACTTGTCAATAAGAACCATAAAAAATTGCACTAAGAGAAAGACTTCCTGGGGTAGATTAGTCACTTTATATTGTTGCATTTTAAAATAGATCATTCATCATTTCCATTAGATACCATAAATCAATCATTTATCCATCCCACTTATATATCATTGGAAAATTGGTGCCATTATATCCAGTCGAGCCACCACACCAAAAGGAAAAGGAGTTGCTTTAAGGTCCAGACCGGGTGGTTTTCCCCAACGTTGATGCATCGATTTTCGAGGCATCAACATTTTTGGCACTAGAAGGAGGTCTTGAACTATGAATCTTGAGCAAATCCAAATCTATAATTCATTCTGAGAGTAAATCTCCTTCCACCTCACCTCTGACTTCTCCCTCGCATGCTAAATCTCCAGTTTCTAAGCAAGACGTTGAGAAAACAACAACCACTGCTGAACCCCAAAACATCTCAAATAAATCAACTCTAGAGTCTCCTGAAGTACAGTCTCTAATTCATAAAATTCAAGGATTCTCAATATCACCATAGAAATCTGAGTTATCTCAAGGCAGTGTGACTTCACAATTTATTCCCTCTCATCCCCTCACCAGACTTCAGAGTGAAAAGATTGGTATTGAATCTACTGAATTCCCTTTGCCTAAAAGAAAAAGAGCAAGGAAGACAACTGAAGGGTCGAATAGTGAAACTCTCTCATCTTTATCATCCATTTCATCTTCTCCATTGCAAATTCAACCATCCACTCTCCCACTCTAGATTGTCATTCAACAGGGTACTGGAGCTTCAACATCTGCTTCTCAACCACCTAGAACTTCGATATCCTCTCCTTCTCAACCTCTTGGAACTTCATCTGTGTTATCATCCATTAGTAGCTCAACAATGACATAGAACCCATGGAACAACCCTAGTGAAATCACAATGCCTACACCTTTGAACCAATTACCATCTCATCCCAAGAAATGGTTGCCAAAATTCAACCCAGATGTAGGCATTCAGGCAGATGAACACATAAACAAGTTTATGTTGTTAGTCAATTTAAAAGGAGTTATTAAAGAAGACGCGATTGTTAGGCTTTTCCCGTATACCCTACAAGGATCAGTCAGGTCTTGGTACTTTTCGTTACCATCAGGATCCATTACTGGTTGCAATATTTTCCAAGAGCAGTTCTTATCTAAATTTGGTGATGACAAGTCCACAACGATGTTAATCAATGATCTCTAAAATCTTAAAACAGAATCTAGAGAGCCTATAAAAGAGTTCAATTCACGATTTACTAAACTCTTAAATAAGATTCCTACTACATCAAAACCTAGTGAAGAGGTTAGAAGTGAATGGTACATATCAGCCTTACCTTCAAACATAGCTATCTTTGTGGATAGAGCTGCAAAGCCTACTTTAGCAGAGAATATGAAAGAGGCAATTGCTGTGGAAAAACGTATCATCGTCTTAGAAAAGAAAGCCGCTCTTGAAGAACTAAAATCTCAAAAATTTACCTTCAAAGATTATTCTAAGAAGAAAATGGCTAAAGATCTATATGATATGGAAGGTCTCCAAAAGGTTCTAAAAACTATGTCAAATGAAATGGTAGAAATTAATAAACAAGTAGCTAAGACCTCAACTAAGAATCCATTTAGAAACTTTAAGAAACCAGAGTCAAAACCCCCTAATGCTATATCCAATGCAGAGTTAGACCTCGATAATGATGAAGAAGAAGATACAGTCTTATCATCTGAAGAAACTGAAGAAGAGGAAAATTGTAGAATTTCATGGGATGTGGAACTTCATTTTGCCCAATTCTGATACTGAAAATGAACTGGAACCTTTTCCAGTAAGTACCAGGAGTAAAGGAACTCTTGAACCTGTTCAAGTGACTCAAAAGAAAAATAACATGGGTACTACTACTAAAGAAAGGGTTCCCACAAAGAAGTCTATAGCGATGCCTACTCAAAATCAGCCTTCAACTTCTAATCTACCTTCATCATCTAAAACATTAGTAGTTGCAGACTCTATGGATTACAACATCATTGAGGACATGAAGAAAACGAGACCAAATATCACTATATTTGAGCTTAGTAAGCTCAAACATCAACAAAAATTGATGCTCAATGAATTAAATGCGGTACCTTCTTCTCTTCTTCCAAATGTTGTATTGTCCAAAGCTGCTAATGAGACAGGTAAGCCACCAGCTAGTAGAGTAGAAGCCACTGATACTGTTCTAATCAGAGATAGATCAAATTCCCATACTCCTTTTATTTTGACCTATGAGATTTGTAATAGAAATCTGTACAATTGCTTGATAGACTCAGGGGCTTCATCGAATATAATGCCAGCTTTAGTTTGTTCTAAAATGAATATTGAACCCCAAAAATCTGCAGTGCATATTGTCTAGTTGGATAGAACTAAGGTCCAAGTATTGGAAGAAATCAACTCAGTTACCATTAGGTTATCAGTTGATCCAAGAGTAGTTTAGAGAATTGATATATTAATTGTTGATATTCCTGAGTTTTATGGTTTGATTTTAAGAAAAGACTGGTCTGAGAAACTTCATGGTTACATTTCTACCGATTGGTCTCACATGTGGCTTCCCTATAAAGGGAAGCCAAATCAGATCAAGATTGATCGAGAGAAGAAGATGACTCATATTGTAAGAGAGTTTGAACAAGAAAACTAGCTTATAGCATTCAACAATAATATTCTTGGTAATTACTGAACTGAATCATTCTTTGGTAATTTTAGTGCTCAATCATCACCTTTCTTAGTTAATAATTTCACATCTCAATTTGGAAATTTTTCCCAAATAGATACATCAAGATGTGTTAACATTGCTCAGGAAATTGTAAATAAAACTGTAGATATACCTTTATTTTGGACATTATATTTTGATGGGTCTAAATCTAATGACGGTGCAAGAGTAGGATGTATTTTAGTTTTTCCTAAATGAGAAAATACAATGCTATCATGTAGATTAGAATTTGAGTGCACAAATAAAACTACTGAATATGAAGCCTTGATTCAAGGACTCTAAAAAGCAATAGGTCTTAAGGTGCAATATTTGAAAGTGTTCGATGACTGAAATTTTTATAAAGCAAGTCCAAAATACTATACATTTCCTTTCTAGTCACCTTAAACATTATCAATCCTTGGTACAAGACCTTGTATCTCATTTTCTAGCATTTAATATTTCTCCCATTCCTAGATCTCAGAATGCAGTAGCAGATTTACTAGTCAATGTTGCTTCTAAGCTCCTTCCATCTGAAGATTATAGTCCCAAAAGATTTTCAGTAGAATTAATTTTCAGACCATCGATACCCGATAATGTCACTAACTAGCGAGTATTCAATCATGATGATGACATTTTAAATTTCTTAACTTCTAATAAGTCCTATGGTGATCAAATTTTTGATGAAAGTGAGCATGATCTTCAAATGAAGCAAAAACTTGAAGAGAATTCAATACCAAAACCAGTGGTCAAACTTGAAGACCTTTATAACATCAAATATAGGTTTAAATAGGTTATTAATTCAAAGCTTCAAACTTCTACTTTAAGATTTGAATTAATAAATATTGGCATAGAGGCTAAGCCACAAAATATCAATCTAAGATTAGGACTTACTTCAGAAGAAATATTTGCATTTATTAGATTATTGAATAAGTATAAAAATGTCTTTGCTTGGAATTATGATGACTTGAAAACATATTATGCTTCTATCATACATCATACAATTCTAATGATATCTGAATAAAAACCAATACAACATAAATTAAGGAAAATTCATCCGAACCTTGAAATTCAAATAAAAGATGAGTTAAACAAACTCTTGAAGGCTAAGATAATTTTCCTGTTAGACATTCAAATTGGGTGTCCAACTTGATGCCTGTGAGAAAAAAGAATTGTGACATTAGAATTTGCATTGATTTCAGAAATCTTAATAAGGCAAGTCAAAAAGATAACTTCCCACTACCAACAATGGAGCAAACTCTACATTTAGTAGCTGGTTCTAAATTAATGTCTTTATTAGATGGTTTTTCAGGGTATAACCAAATCTTGGTGCACCCCGATGACAAACTCAAGACTACTTTCAGAACTAAGTGGGGAACTTATGCCTATCAAAAAATGCCTTTCGGTTTAATTAATGTTGGAGCTACCTTCCAAAGGGCAATGGATATAGCATTCAAAGGTCTAATTAATAAATCAGTAGTTTTCTATTCAGATGACATTATTGTCTTCTCTAAGAAAAGAGCAAATCATTTACATGATTTGAAACAAATCTTTGAACGCTGTAAAAGATATGGGATTTCACTGAATCCTAAGAAGTCATTTTTTTCTCTTGACCAAGGTAAACTCTTGGGGTACATTGTTTCAAAAGATGGTAATTATATCAATCCAGATAGAATCAAAGAGATTTCTGATATTCCATTTCCACATAATAAAAAATAAATGCAATCATTTTTAGGTCAAATAAATCTTGTAAAAAAATTTATTCTAGATTTTTCAGAGATTGTTTTACCATTACAAATCATGATCAAGAAAAATTCATTGTTTAAATAAGGAAATAGAGAAAAGGAGGCTTTTGATTAAATCAAGAAAGAAATCATAAATGCTCCCACATTGAAGACTCCCAATTTTTCAAATCATTTTATTTCATATACTCTAGCATCTGATTCATCTTATGTAGCAGTATTAACACAAATCAATGATCAAAACTTGGAAGCACCAATCTCATTTTATAGTTCAAATCTTCATGGTGCTAAGCTTAATTAATTTGAAGTTGAAAAGCAAGTCTTTTCTATATTCAAATACATTAAACACTTTAGGCCCCTTCTCTTAAAGACTCACACAAAAGTAATCGTCCATTTTTCAGCAGTAAGACAATTACTAGTGCAAAGGGAATTAGGAGAAAAAAAGGGAAAACTGGGTTACGGCATTAAAGAATATGATTTGGACATTAGACCAGCAAAGATTTTCAAAGGCCAAGGTTTTTGCAGGTTTTTAGCAGGAGATTCTAATATTTAGGAACATGAAGGTACCAACAATATTGAAGAAATCAATGAGATAACTACCATCAATCCTGAATCCCAATATGCAGATTTGATGTTTTATTTGAAAAATGGATATGCTCCTTCTAATCTTTCCTATAAAAATAAATGTGCCATAAGACTAAAAGAAAAAAACTTTATGATTGTTGATAATGTGTTGTTTATAAAGAATTATGATTCGATTTTGTTAAGATGCTTAGAAAAAATTGAGACGTAGAAGGTCTTGCAGGAATTACATGATGGTCTAGCGGAAGACATTTTGGAGCTGATACAACAGCTCACAAAATTATTCATGCTGGGTATTATTGGCCCACCTTATTCAAAGATACTCATGAGTATTTAAGGAAATGCAGAACATGTCAAACTACCCATGGAAGACAAAAGAAGCCTATTTTTCCTTTGCAACCAATCAACATTGAGCAGTCCTTTGAACAATGGGGATTGGATATCATTGGAGAAATTATTCCACATTCATCCAAATAGCACAAGTACATCCTTACAGCCACGAATTACTTTACTAAGCAGGTAAAAGAAATTCTTTTGAAGGCATCAAAATCTGAGGTAATTAATGAATTCATAGACCAGTTCATCATTACTAGGTTTGGTGTGCCAAACGCTCTTATTTTTTATAATGCATCTTATTTCTCTCATAATTCCATACTTAAATTTGCTATCAAAAGAAGTTTTAAATTGAAATATTTTTCAAACTACTACCCTCATGGTAATGGTTTAGTAGAATCCATCAATAAAAATCTTATCAAAATCATTAAGAGAACTATTGATCAGAATCATAAGAATTGGCATAAGTCTTTGATATTTGTATTATGGGGAGACCGTATAACACAGAAGGCCTCAATAGGCACTTCTCCAATTCATCTGGTGTATGGAAAGGAGGTTGTCATACCATCAAACCTAGTACTTCCATCACTAGCCTTAGTACAGTTTATTGAAGAAAATCTCTCATCTTCTATTTTATTGAGACAATCAAATCCTGAAATTAGAAGAAGAAAGGGAGAAACCCGAATTACACATGTGAAGCATCAACAAATTATTAAGTCTTCTTTTGATACAACTTCCATTGGCTCAAAACTTTTACAAGTTGGTGATCTTGTTTTGAAATCAGACAAAGCCCACAAGGATAACGGAAAACACACTAAATTTCAGAAAATGTGGCTCGGACCATTTCAAATCAGTGGAAAGATAGGCCCATCAACATTCATATTGCAAGATCTGTCAAGGAAGATAGATTCTCTTCATGTCAATGGGCTTATTTTGAAAAAATTATTCACTTGAGAAGGTAACCCCTTCTTACTTTGTAAATATTCAATTTTCAGCTATATTTGTGTGAATAATTAATTTAGTTTCTTTTTTGGACAATAAAGTTGTAAATAGCCCTCTATTGGTTTTTACTATTTTGAAAAGGTTACTTAAAAGAAAAATGGTGTTAATATTTACTTTTGATAGATGAAAGCCTTGAAGGAAAAGAAGAAAATTCTAGGAAATTAAGTATAATTAAACTTTAAAAACCCTTTTTATTTTTGTAAAATCTTCTCAAAACTTGAAAATACTGTAAATCATTCTTAGTTTTAGAAGCCTAAAAAAGGTTATCAATATAAAGAAAAGACTAATCCAATATTAGCATCTTCAACTCTTAAAATTGGCATCCCTATTCTCCTAAGGAGTAAATTATTCACCCCATCCATAAAAGTTTATGATTTTTCAAAGTGTAACTCTAAAATATATTTGATATAAAAGATAAGAGGTCTCATCATGAGCCTGCTTACCATAATCATAGGGGACTAGTTCAACTAACATTAACAACAATGCATACCAAAATAGGGTAATGGCTTATAATTATAAGACAAGGGGTCTCATCACAAGCCAACTTGTTCAGTTAAATTACAACGAGTGACTGGCATTGTCAACAGTTGGCCACCAAACCAGGACAATGGTTTTTTATCTTACAAAATAAAGAAATAAGGAAAGGAAAAATGCAATACAAAATATGTGGAAACATATCTTTTAAATTCATTCGTTTAAATTATACTCTGAAATGGATGGGACAATGAATGATTAAATGGTTAAAAGGTAACCCTGTTGAGACTATAAATGTTTGCTCTACCTGTGATAAGGGAGTCATTATATAGGATAAGTTGGAGAAGTCTCTTGTTTTATTATTATCAACCAATTAAGTTTTATTCAAACTTAAAATGTATTTAATTTTGAGATGAGAAAGAGATAGTAAAAATAGTTTTCATTATATTCAAAGTTTATGATTACCTAGTTATATTATATATTCTTTATCCACTAAAATTTTCAGATTAAGAAGGTTAAAATATTACATTACTTTCTCAGAGATAATTGTTTCTTCCAATGAATCGCCAATTTTTGTGTTGTACAACAACCTTCCATTTCTAAAAAAACTATTACACAAAATTTTTAATAAGAAATGGGTCCCTTTTTAAATAAACTTAGTGAGATCTGTGATTTGATAAATAAAACTGGTATTGACCTCATTATAATAAAAACCTTTATCAAAATACCCGATGTAAGTAATTCATTTTGTAAAGCCTTTTCAATAAAGTATAAAGTGTTCCCTTGAAAAACATTATAAATAATTCTACATCGCGATAAAGAGATCAGAGATCGCGTATCGCAATGATAAAGGGATACACATAAAAAGGTCCTCATCAAAACCTCTGATCTGATAAAGGTAATTGCAATCGGTAGTCGGAGGTATCATATCACAAAGAACTAAAGCATAAGCCGAACCCCCAATTGCGATTAATAAATAAGGCACGTATCTCAAGAATAAATCATTCACGAAAATGGTTTGCATACATAAGTCTTTTAAAAAATTAATAAATCTAACCAATTTAATAAAAACATACCCCGCCTTATTATAATATCACTTTATTGCAATCGGAGATATTTGTTTCAAGTGATGAAGCCTTACCCTTTGGAAACTCTCGATTGCGATTTGCGATTTATCGCCGATCGCCGATCGGGGAAGTCCAAAGACACACTTGACATAATCATTCATATATGATTGATGTGATGGATATTTATGGTATTCATTCAGTATGATTGGTGGCTTGAATAGTTATTAATTTCATAGTTAAGAGTGAATCCTTCAAGGATTTCACTTGTGATGGTTCTTAGTTGCATCCAACTTATCATATTTCAATTTCCTTAATGCTATTCATTTGTGTATTGGCTTTCAACAGCAATATCCCTGTGTTACGGTTTGTAATTGTCTGTGCAGAGTTTCTTTGAACTCATGAATCCAGAGAAGATGGGGAAGAAATCTAAGAAGCCCAAGGCACCTCCTGTAGTTAAAGAACCAGAGTTGAGCAAGAAGGGACTAATATCCAATACAACATGCCTCGGTCTGGGAAATGCGAGCTAGGAATGTATCTACAATTTGATAGAAGCAAAAGAGCTCGAAGAAATGGAAGAGGAAGCCATAGTTGATTCCACCAGCAAATCAGAAGGAACTCTCAAAGAACTGGCCTGTTCATACCTTCACAGGATAGCAACACAGGCCAAAATTTTGCCATACACTGATGTGGTTAGATGGGTCGTTGAGAAAATCCCAACTGTAGATCGAACATTTTCCACAGTTGATGGAAGAATATGCATGTCATTTAAACCTGAAGATCTCAGGAAAATGTACCATCCACCTCCGCTTGAGAAGCATTATAATAAGGCATTTCTGGAAGCATTCACAAAATAAAATGACCTAGAATCAGACCTGATCAGACAATGGAGGTATTTCCCGAATAAACGTAATCACGAGTCATCAAGTAAGTACTACGTTGACTCATTAGCCTCTCCTTATTGCTATGTTGGCACTATGATGTGTAAACTATGGGGACAAAATGATTCTACAAGATTTACTATAGATATGGTCCCGTTAATGGAAGCTGCGATTCATGGTTATGTTATGGAATAGGAAAATATTCTATTTGATAGAATAGCCACTGAGATACTAGAATACAGAAGGAATGCATATACAACTTCCCATACCATTCATCCTTTTTACTACAGTGCATATATTCTTGACATGATTTGTTTTAATTTTGAATATCCCGTACTTGGATGGAAGTGGACTTCCCAAGATCCTAATCCTATTCATATAAATCACAAACAGTTTTGGAAGGCCCACTATAAGAATCACTTATACAAAATTTACAATGGTTTTGTCCTACTTGTATATTATTCTATCTTGAATAAGCCTGCCCCTATGATATCTCAAGAAGCAATAATTGACCTAACAACAGTGGGTAGCTGGTTCGGAAAGGAGAAATTTACTTATGTAAGGATTTTTGGTAGTGTTACCAAACCCCATGTTCTTCCTTTATATGTTCCTGATAAACTGTTAGCCCGAGATTTAGCATATCAGATAACAGTTCAAGGAACGTCAAAACCCGTGAGGGATTCCAAGAAACATATGTGGCCTACATTCCCCCTACGGTGTGGCATTTTTACCTTACATGATTATAAACATGTAGAGAAAGAGGGACAAAAGATTTAGATGCTAAATCTTGCAACCATTATGAATAGGAAATATGACGCAAGGAAGGTTGCCTATAACATTACTTCTCAAGCTAAACTTACCAGATTTGATCATGAAGAAGATGACTTTGATGATTTGTTTGCTTTAGCTGAAATATTTTATCGGGTTAAAGGATTGGCTAGTAACAAATATGGAGAAGAGGGACTAAAAAAATTCAATAGGCTCAGAGCCCAGAGATTGCAAACTCTACCTTTAGATTTATTAGCTACAACCCCAACAGTTTAGCCACAGAGTCAAAGTAAACAACAAGCTTCCAGTAATACTCCTGTAGTGGAGAAAGTTCCTGAAAAGGAAAAGTTACCAGAGCAAGAGCAGAGACAATAAACATGTAGTGGACCCCTTGATTCAAGAATTTATGTTGATCCTAAACTAATCAAGGAATAGTAGCAATTTGATTCCATCATTAGTAATACTGAGAGCATTCAAGGATTCAATACACCTGAGGTGACCACTACTCAGAAATCAGTAATCAACACAGTTCCAACTGAAGGAACAAGTGGCCCACCCGTGATCCATAAGGACGTGAAATAATCCCTGAAAATCCCTCCGATGAAATTGTTTTACACATAGAAGAGACGCCACCATTAGATGTCTTCTATAACCCTAAGCATAGGGTTGTAATCAAAAGACAAAGGAAAAATAGGAAAAATGATCACTCTCCTCTTTTGACTTCACAAATGGAGATGATGAATGTGGTATGGAGAGAGGAAATTAATTCTTCTAAAGATCTCACCAAACTTTCTCAGTATGTTGGAGCATACACAACAGCCTGAATAGGCAATATGACCCAAGGAAGGTTGCCTATAACGTTACTTCTCAAGCTAAACTTACCATATTTGATCATGAAGAAGATGGCTTTGATGATTTTTTTGCTTTAGCTGAAATATTTTATTGGGTTAAAGGATTGGCTAGTATCAAATATGTATGAGAGGGACTAGAAAAATTCAATAGGCTCAGAGCCCAAAAATTGCAAACTCTGCCTTTAAATTTATTAGCTACAACCCAAACAGTTCGGCCAAGAGTCAGAGTAAACAGAAAGCTGCTGATAATACTCTTGTAGTGGAGAAAGTTCGCAAAAAGGAAAAGTTGCGAGAGCACGAGAAGAGACAAGAAACAAGTAGCAGACCCCTTATTCAAGCATTTATGTTGATCCTAAACTAATAAAGGAATGGCAGAAATTTGATTCCATCATTAGTAATACTGAGAGAATTCAAGGATTCAGTACACCTGAGGTGACCACTACTCAGAAATCAGTAATCAACACAGTTCCAACTAAAGTAACAAGCAGCCCACCCATGATCCATAAGGACGTAGAAATAATCCTTGAAAATCCCTTTGATGAAATTGTTTTACACATAGAAGAGATACCACCATTAGATGTATTCTACAACTCTAAGAATAGGTCTATAATCAAAAGACAAAGGAAAAAGAGGAAAATTGATCACTCTCCTCTTTTGACATCACAAATGGAGATGATGAATGTGGTATGGAGAGATGAAATTAATCCTTCTGAAGATTTTGCCAAACTTTCTCAATATGCTAGAGCACACACAATGACCACAATGGATAAAGCATTAGAAGTCAATAATTTACTAAAAGAAAAAGATCAAGCAATCGGTTTGCTAGAAGCACAGATACAGGAGAAACAACAGAAGATAGAACAGTTGGAACAACAATTAGCAGTCTAGAAGCAACTAAATGACTAGTTGAATGAGAAATTGCTCAAACAAAAGCAAAGGATTGATGAGAAAGCAATTCATAAGCAACATGAGTTATCCCAAGCATTGAGTAAGTTTCAATTATTAAATGAACAACTGAGTAAATCAAAGGAATAACAAATCACTCAACTGACAGTTCAAATAGAACGATTCAAAGAATATCCCCAAGTGGGAGAATTCAAATCTAAGGCTCTACAAATTACCAGGGGATTGTCTAGCCAGTTGAGCTTACTATGTCATAATATCTCACGAATTCTTCCTCTATGTGAAATTTCATCATCCATGGTTGACAAATTAGTAGATGCGAGACTGGACTTGGAAAAAACAGATGAAAGATTAACAAATTTTCTCTCTTGGCAAGAAACTAAAGAGGGAAAAACTACGAATCTACCACAAATCCAGGAATCGCATAAAGAAATTCTATTTATTGAATGGCAATATCAACTAATGAAGGCTGAAAGAGCAACATCAAGATGTAGATCGGCAACAAGCTTGAATTAATTAATAACAGTCTATATTTATCAAATTTAATGATGGAGTGTTCTCCAAGAAAACTTCCACCAATAAAAGTATTAGAATAGATGTGGAAACAGGAGCCGGAACAGAGAGAAAACTTGATCTCAGATATTCAAAGTTTAACATGGGAAACCTTTTTGTTTTTCCTTGTTAAACCATATAGTCAGTGGACAGCAATGAAATGCCTCACTGATGTAATTGGCCACATGTTTCCCAAACATAATGATGCCACATACACCGCTCAGTTACACTCACGCTGAGTCATCCACTAGAACTTTAGCCGATGCTCACCATTTGTCAGCTCCAATCACAAGATGATTAGCCAATACAGTGAACCATTTTTGACCGACCGTAGCATGTCTATTTCAAGAAGATTTTCACATTTTTTTGATTTGGTTATACCAGTGCATAACGTATTTATTTCATAGTTTGTTATTTTAAGTAGTATTTATAGACCCTTTCATGTTTTTAGAAAGGGTCCTCAAATTCTTGTATTAAGACTTGGATCGGAAGTTGCACTACTATGCTTCCGATATATTTATTTCTATAAAAACTGGATCTGAATTCCAAGTTTTGATAAAGAATGTTTTTATGTGATATGCACTATTGCTTCTTGTGAAACTATTTCCAAGTTAAAAGGCAGGATCTGAATGCGATTCATATCGAAGGAGACTCAAATGCATACGGTACTGCTATCTGTGTTTTTCTTCATGCTTTTATGTGAATTAACATTTATTTATTTTGCTATTATTGATATATGTATATGTTCTTACAACAATTCTTTGACTTATCACTATTGAATGTTTAATAGTTGTTATCTTTCATATACATGTGTGTCAGTAATATATAACGATTAGTGTGATAACATTTTAATTTTTTGTTCAACTACTTGAACAAAGTAATTATCATATGAATTAATATTTTTATTTATGAGTAAATCATATATATGTTTACTTATCAATAAGAACCATAAAAAATTACACTAGAAGAAAGACTTCCTGGGATAGATTAGTCACTTTTATATTGTTGCATTTCAAGATAGATCATTCATCATTCCCACTAGATACTATAAATCAATCACTTATCCATGCCACTTATATATCATTGGGAAATTGGTCCCATTATATCTAGTTGGAGCCACCACACCAAACGGAAAAGGAGCTGCTTTAAGGTCCGGACTGAGTAGTTTTCCCTGATGTTGATGCAACGATTTTCGAGGCATCAACAAGCTCCTAACTTTCTAACTAATTTAAGACCTAAAAGAAGTGCTTCATACTCAGTCATGTTGTTAGTGCATTTGAAATTCAGTCTGTAAGCATAGCCCTTTGAGTGATCATTCTCCAAATTATATATCCACACTCCTGCTCCTGCTCCTAACTTATTCACTTGTCCATCAAATTCAAGGTGCCATAATATCTCATGTTCATAATTTTCACTGTCAGGGGGAAGAACAATTTCCTTGTTTGAGGTGTTTTGATCATCTTGTTTATTTGAAATCTCTTGAGTTTGGACAGTTTCTTGTTTTGCTGTAACTGCAATTTCTTTTGGTTCTGAAATAATACTATTTGAAGTGATTTGTTATGTTTGTTTAGCATTATAAAAAATGAAAGAAGCAATGTCAGAATGCATGGAGTAGATAGGAAATTTTTGAGGTCTATCCCAGCTACTCACCACATATTTCATTAGGGTCTCTTTGTACATCTTTCTAGGTTTCCCAAAGACTGAGATTACGGCATATGACATGTCAAGTTGCAAATATCCTTAGAGTTTAGCTCCCCGTGATCTAGACAATAGCATGCCATATTTAGGTCGGATATCAGCAACTACTATATCCACGAGAATGGTCTTAGCAGGATATTGTACTAAGGGAACACACAGGTCTTTAATTAATCCTAGACACTTTACTTAGCTTGAATCAAATGAAAATAAGTCCTTGTAAGGTCTAGTGATGTCCAAGTATAACTTTTCCATAACTGATTTAGGCGTTAAATTTTATGAAGCCCCTGAATCTAACATTGCATTATGTAATATTTTATCATGAATGTTAAGGATAATATAAAAGGGTGGTATCACTCCTTCTAATGGTTTGTCATTAACATCAGGACCGAATATAAGCTCAAGCTAATCATCAAACAAGTTGACAGAGTCTTCATTCTCAACAATGTTTAAGGTTTTTCTTATTTGAGACTTATAGGTTTCATCTTTAATCAGCTCTATTAAGGGAACCGAAATTTTTAGTTTAGCTACCTCTGCTCCCAAATTGAAAAGAAAAGGGGCTTTTTCTATTTGTGTGTTTGGAATTTTCATAGCATGATTTGGAGTAGGTTGCTCTTTTTTTTCTGCATTTGAAGTCTTTTTATGTGGATTTTCTAATATGGTGTTTGGAGATTTCTCCACTGTCTCCTTGGAGGGGATTGAAGTGGATGTTTGATCATCAGGGGGTTGGTCATGGGTTATATATACAATGGTGGGACCAGAAGGGTTATGATTTGGTCTAGGGAGGATTCGGAGAGTCTTAGCAATTGGAGCTATTTTGATTTTCTTAGGTTGATTTGGTATTGATTTCTTGGTTTGGTCAAGAGTATTAGAATTATTTTTACTCCTTAAATTGTATTGTTTGTGTACTTGAAAAATGACAAAATCAGACCCTTTCTTATAATCAAATTATTCTCCAGATTAGGTCTGCAATTGCTGCAGCATATGCAGTTCCTGCTCATCTTGGGTCAAGAAGAAAGTTTCGTCATCATCTAATCCCAACACGTTAATTTGTGTGTCTTGTTCGGGGTCTTATAAATGGGATGTTTCAACATAGTTTTCTTGAAAAGGAGGCCTAATACTCTGATCAGGTCCATTCTATCCAGTATTTTGATTTTGATTCTTTCTAAAGTTTGGGTTTCTCATTGGAGGTGCCCATTGATTATCCCAGTGAGGCTTCCTCTTAATGTTCTCTACCCAATCCATCATTTTTTCCATACCCTTGGTTAGAACATCTATTTTAAGGCCATAGGGTGAGGCTTCATCTTTGGCAGATCCTCTTCTTTCATTTCTAACCCTAGCTCTTTTTGCTAGCAAGTTAGCTTCTACACTAATTGCTACACTCTACATGTCTTCTAAAGTTGGAGGATTTCTCTCTCTAAATTGGAAGGCCATATTAGTATCAAACCCATCAGGAAAATTTATCAGAGCTAATTCAGGTGGGGGTCTAAGATTGATTGGTATTGCATTGTATGTATTGTTAAATTTGGTACAATAATCCTGGATTGTTTCATTTGGTCCTCTTCTGCTATTTTCGTATTCTGAAAGGATCTGTAGAGGGTTCTTTTTCTTTTCCCATATATTTAAAAATTGATGATAAAATATAATTAAACTATCTATGCTATTGCCAAGTAAATCTCTAAACGATTTCCTAACATCACTAGCTAGAGTTTGAGCAAAAAGTCTCATTTGAACATATCCAATATCAATTTCATGTAATTCAAAGTAATTTGTCATTTTGTTTACATGATGTTGTGTTGTATAAGGTCCTATGCCATCAAATTGGACAATTTTGTTTTCTTAATTTTGTGGCATAGCACCAAGTGGGGCAGGTAACACAAGAGGAGCATATCTATTTGCCATGGCTCTAAGTTGGGCAAGCTAAGAAGTGGGGTTGGGGTACCAGGAGATGATACGGTAGTTGATGGAGAACTGGGAGTAATGGGTGATTGATGTGTAATGATAAGTTGGCAGGGAAGTGAAGGTATAAATGGAGGTAAGGAATGAATTTCAGAGGTGGAAGGGAATAATGGTAAACTAAGGGTAATTGACACTAGTTCAAAAAGATCTGGGATCTTAGCAATAGTAAGGGATGACTAAGGGGAATTTAGAATATAATCATCAATTGACTAGTTTGCCTTTTGGACTTCAATATCTGCAATAAACTCTAGATCTAGAACTATGTCATCAAGGGCACTTTCAAACCTAGTTCTAAATAGGGAAAGGTCAAATGGCTCATCAAAGGGGAGATCTTCTATAAACAACCACTAATCAAGGCATGAATCTGATTTGATTGAAGGTGTCAGACTTACTCAACTTTCTTGTCTTTTGGATCTTTTCGAAATCAAGTTGGGATTATCCACTACTAGGGAAGGGTTTGGATCTAGATTGGCCCTGGTATAGTGAGTTCTCCTTGAAGCCATAGTTTCGAACTTTTCTAGTTACTTTCCTTTTGTGAAATTTTGTAAATAACGTCTAATAAACCCTTCAAGAGGCTTGAAATAAAGACTTGAAATTTTCTCAAAGGTTTATTAACACTGAGGATTTGAGTTTCGTAGTGGAGTCACCATTATGTTATCACTCGAAAGTTTTCCCTACAAGTTATCAAAAGAAGAAATCATCTGAGGTAACCACAAACCAATCTTTTAGGCTTAGGTTCTAGCCAACCTAATTACAGAGAGGGCTCTCTCTTTATGATTTAGCTTTGTTTTTATTAGATTTTAGGCTAGTTATTAGTGTTCATGGGTTTTGATTTTTGGATTGAAGGTTGGGTGGTGGAATTCTTTTAACAGATGGGTAGAGCAAGGTCTTCAAGCCATTGGGATATGGAGTCAACCAATGGATAGCATAATTGGACCAGATCAATAAAGGGAATGTTCAAAGGGTAGGCTAGCAAAGCAAAAGGCAAATCTTCAAGTCTAATGGATGAAATGATTCTAACTAGGGTGAAAGGGTAGCTAAGAATCCTTGGACCAGGATCAGAATGAAGAAAAGAGGGTGATCATGAACAAAGGGAAATTAAGAATCCTTTGCTATAGACAAGGGTAGAAACTACAGAAGCTAAGGAGAAATTAAGAATTCCCTAACTAAGATAGTTGAGCAGAAAACATTTAGAATGTAAAACAGTCAAGACAGAGTGCTTTCAAGCAATTTCTGAAATATCATTCCATGTTATACATTTAGATTTTAGATAAACAAACAAGATTATGAAGAAACATAAGAGAAACACCAATAAACATGAGAGAACACTTATTTGTATTTTGCTTTACACAAGAATCCTGTAAAATATATGATTTTTATTCATTGATCCAACAAGCCAATCCAATCATTGATATAATAGAATTTTGATTTGAGAGAAAAATCCTATAGAAATGTCTTGGAATCCACACCTACATACTTCGAAATGTGAAGTATTTATACAAAAAATAATTGTAAAATATCTCATAACAATTTGAGATTTAATCTAGGGAATAAAATATCTTCATGCATGAAGATAGAGATAGATGTAAAACTATTTCCTGTTGTCCCTTTTATTGTGGTGTTGTTGGCTGCTTCTATTGACCCTTAAGCCCTTTAAGTTGGCTGGTAGTTGTGGTATTTTCTACACTATAATCTTCTTCACCTTGATTTTTCACTGATACTCTTTGACTCTATTACTCATTAACCCTACTTATTTGTCTTTCACCTGTTTCACCTGGCTGCCTTCAGATTTACTGTGGTAACTTTCTGATGTGAAATTTTTTCATAGTAAATCTGTTATTTTTTCCCACGATTCTGCCTTAGGAAATCTCACCTTTAACATTCTTTTGTAAATTTCGTCTGCCTCTGTGTATTTTGCAAAATTAGGCTTGGTGAGAAACAAATGCTTCACCTCGTGTTCTAGGAAAAACAGGTTTTCCAATGAATCAATAATACTTTGCCAGTAGGCAAAGCTTTAATGCCTTAAGAGCTGGCTTGTTCCTTGGTAAACCTCCTGAGTCTATCACTATAATCCAATTGGGTCATGAGTTTATCATTGATGACAATAGGACTGGGAAGGCCTTTGTCCCTCAAAATTTGAAATTTGACCATAAACCTCTCAATGGCCACCTGCATGTTGTGGCACTTTTATTCTAGATTGAGCATGATGTTTCATTTGGAAAGAACCTTTTTAATCTCTAGGACGACTTCAATCCTATCCTCTACACCAAGATCATGGAGCTCATATGTGTTCTTACTGTTTAGGAGGTGGATGAGTCAATTTGCATCCTCAGGTTGGTCTCCTAATTCTTCCCTTTCTTTCTGAATAGCCTGAGTGGCTAACTTCACCAATTCATTTTGCTCAAGTATAACTTGAAATGATGGAAAAATATCATTAACAGAGTCAAAGAGATTGGCCCAGAGCATATCTTTAGTCTGTCCTAGTGGCTTCTGCAGTGTCAAATCTTTCTCTAGGAATTTGATTTTCTCACCCATCCTTAGGGCTTTCTGTGTTTCTTCTCTTTGCTGAATTTGGGTAAGTTTACAATCAGTTTCTAAACTTGCCACTTTCTCCTCTAATATTTTGAGCTCTGAATCTTGGATGGACATCTCCTCCATAGCTTTTACCATTTCTGTTATTTTTTCAGTTGAAGTACTTGCTACTGTAGTGGATTTAGTTGTCATTGGCAGTGTTGTGGCAGGTGGAGCTATTGGTGCCAATAGTGTTGCCAATGTCGAAGGAACTATTGTTTTCACTGTAGGGATGGCAGTTGTGGAAGTTGTGGCCAGGTCACTTTGCTTGGACTAAATCAAAATGTCCAAATCCTACTCTGTTTCTTTAAGCTGATCATTTAGCTTTAGGACTAGGTCCATAAGCTCTTCATGTCCTTTTTGTGCTTCTATGACTTCCATTGTTTGAGGGTGATGCAACTGAGGAATTTTGAGCTACTTCTTCAGGGCACGAATGTCATCATTCTTCTTTTTAATTAGCTGCTATGTTGCTTTCACATCCTTGGGATCATGTCCCAACCTTATCACTAAGTCCTCTAAGGACTTGATTCTTATATCTTTGGCCTGTGAAGAGGCCTTCTCCAACTGAAATTGAGCTGAAATATTATTTAAAGAGTTCTGCAGTTGGTGAATTGCTATGGCTTTCCCTGTCAATGTAGAATAAATCAACTCACCTATTTGTTTATGTAGCTCAATCTGGTCAATGGGATGAATATCCCTTGCTAATACTTCAAAATCCACTCTTTTGAAATCTGTTGCTGTCCTTGGTTGCTGAGTGGTCGGCTTGATGAAGGTCATTTGCATCTTCTCCTATTTGACATCATAGGCTAACATGAGCCTTTTTTTATTGGTAGGGGTCATTTTCAAGTACTGTGCATAGGTTTGGGCTTTCAACCTCTCATTTCTGGCCTTTATCTCTTTATATCTCTCTTTGATGTCTTCGTCTTTATTTGCTGGCATTCTGAAAGAGGATACCTCGACACTTTTTTGTCTTTCCAAAATTTGAGTGTGTGATGTGGAAGGTTCTAGGATGCCTCCAGATGGTATGGCATTCCTGCTCCCATCTCTTTCTGTGCTGGTAACCTCAGCTATCTCCTCTATACATTCCTGTTCAAAAACAGGGTTTATTCTTTATCTTTTAACCTGGCTTGTCTCTTCATAGGATTGTGATGTTGCTATTTCTAAAGGAGTGACCTGTTCCCTGTTTCTCTTGAGGCTTTTCTCCTCATTTAGAGGAGTCTGCAAGACTGGGGGGGTACTCATGGTGGCCTCCGGTCTATCTGTTTTCTATGATTTCTCTGGTATCTCTAGTTTCTCTGGTGCTTCTGATTCTTCTGGTACTTTCGATCCTTCTTGTACCTATGATTCTAACTAGACCTATGATTCTCCCCGCACCTACAAGAAATAATCCTCATCAAGTTGTTTCTCTAGATCAATTAGTGTGTTTTCCACAGCAACTTCAGTACTATTCTTGTCCTCTAAAGTGTTTTCCACCCATTCCAATTGTTTTGCGTACTTTTCTATTTCAGGGATTTGGTGATGAATATAAGGGGCCATTTTGTTTTGTGTCTTCTATTGCAGATGAAATCCAAGGGATCATATCTCCATATGAAACTCTATTTTAGATTTAATCTTTAAAGGATTTGGTCTGCCTCCTTTCCAGCTTCTCAGCTATTACAAATGAAGGGACCTAATTGGTCTTTGATCCTAAGCTAGGCCTTCTTTTTGGCTTTGACAAAGTGTACCTCATCTGAATTGATTATCTTCCTGTAGTACTTCATAGAAAATAACCTCATTGGGAGGTATTTTGGTAGTTTATATGGGGCCAACTCACAGCAATAAATTCTAATCTCAGTATGGTTTTGGTACAAGTACCAATTCTCCACTTTGGATTGTTTTGAGAGTTGCATGATCCTCCTTATATCTGAACTTTTTCTTGGAGGAGGGTTGCCTATTATCATTGTCACAATGGGATGTACAAATAGGTCTATGAAGTCTGTATATGAATATTGTGAGTCATATTTATGGATTAATTGAGGCTAGAAAATTATTGACCTAGGGTGACCTTTTGTCTCTAGCTTCTGAAGAGTAAATGGGAACTTATCAGCTTGGTAGTATAAAAAGAGGTGATACAAAACAGAGGAGTACTTGAAGACTCACTCATTACTCATCCTAAGGAACTAATCATGCATCGTATCAGCTATAAACTTGGCATAATCATAAATAACAACAGGAGGCTATCCTAGAGTGTATATGGACATGAAAGTCAAGATGGTCTCATCTATATACTCACTCGTGGTATAACCTAAAACACTGGATATCATTGCTACAATGTCTTGGCCAAAGAGAGATATGGTTAAGCAAGAGTGCATACTCCATTAACATTGACTTAACATGAATGTGACTCGAAAGTTAAATTAAAGGTTTTTGAATTATATTTATAGAATTTATTTGAGGCTTTTAAAATGCTTATATCTCATGTTAGCTGAGGTATTAAACCACGATTTGAGGTATTAAAAAACGATGCCCTCTCTTATGTTATTTAATCTCTGCAGCCCAAAAGGACATGCTTCTCTTCAATTTTATGATGGTGTGGTTTATTATTTAGTATTCGTATTTTCTCAACAAACAAACAAATGGGTTGTTTGAAAATACTTTTCTCAAATAAATGAAGTGACGAACAACTACTTAAAAAATAAAGGGAATCTAATAATTATAATAAGTAGATTTAATTTACTATGATTAATAAGAACTTAATATTTAATTATATTAATTAGTTAAAGATAAAGGGAATCTAATAATTATAATAACTAGATTTAAGTTATATTTAGTATTATGAATAATAACAAGTTAATATTTATTGTATTTAATAGTGATAATTATAATAATATTAATCAATATAATTGCAATATTAATAAATAAAATAATTAAATTTACAAATTTAAAAATAATAAATTGTAAAATTATAATTGTATCACTCTACAATCTAGGTTATGAAAAATGTTATTTTATAATATTACATTAAAAAAATAAAAGTATATGAAAGAGATATTGTCACGTAATATTACATTAAAAAAATTAAAAAATGTGTATGTGTCAGTTAATATATGTATATGAGAGATATTGTGTGTAAGGTCACTTAAAAAATAATAATAACATTACTTTAAAAATCAATGTCCATGGTCAATAAAATATTTTGAATTTCACTTTATTTACATTTATATAATAAGATAAAGTAATTGAAATTAAATTATATTTATAATATATTATATTTAAAAATAAATAAGAAAACACTTTTTAGTATTGGCTTTTAATAAATTTAAAAATTTAGATTCATGCCAAGTGGCTCTTACTCACCAATTTCCTAGGGATTTGAGACTATTCCAATTCTAATAAGCTCAGCCTAGATTGCTTCTCAAGAGAATATGCTCAACATATGCTTAGTTTGAATGGTTATCAAGGGTTGTAGTGTGTTACAGAGTTTGTTAGGTTGTATTGACTTTTAATAAATTTAAAAAATTATATTCGTGCCAAGTGGCTCCCACCCACCAATTTCCTAGGGATTTGATATTATTCCAATTCTAATAACATCCTCCATGATAAGTTCCTCATTATTATTTATAACATTAATTTATATATAAACAAATTTTATTTAGTAAAACAATCCATTACTTTTAAAAAAATTTAAAAGTTAGATTCGTGCCAAGTGGCTCTCCGCCCACCAATTTCCTAGGGATTTGAGATTATTCCAATTCTAATAACTTCTTCCATGATAAGTTCATCATTATATTTTATAACATTTATTTATATATAAGCAAATTTTATTTAACATAATGGTACATTTTACAATAAGATGTGTAATTCATTCTTTTTCTCAATTTAAAGTTGACCCGTAACATTTTTATACATGGTTAATCAAGTAAATGTGTGCAAATGTAATATTTAGGTTGAAGTGTGACGGGAAATATTAGGTAAAATGTAATAATATTACATTTTAAATAATATTTCCCTCCATTTTTTCCATTTTTTATTTGGTGGGGTGGTAAAAAATATTGTAATATTATATTTTATCCAATATTTCCCCTAATCCAATTCACTTTTTATTAAAAAAATTCTTTATATTTGAGGTTCTTAAGTAATCTTAACTCCTATGTAAACATTTGATCCTAGTATGATAGAGATGTTGTAAACTTTAACATTTTGACTTGGTAAAAATAAAAAAAAAAACATAATATTAATGATTATATTTATAATTATAATTATAATTATTTATAATTAATAATGAAACCACCCTATATTAAAAAAAATGATATCTCTCATGACTTGATAGATCCAAAATTAAAAATGAATCTAGATTAGTAACAATATTTATAAATAAAATTAATATATTATTAATAATTAATAAATTTATTAATTAGTATTTTTTAATTTAAAAATAATTGTAACAAAGATTAAATTTAAAATTTAAAATTAAATTATTAATAAAAATTATAACAAAATATTGTTACGATAATAGCATTTATATGGTACTAGATATAATAATAGATTTTAAACATAAAACTGGTAATAACATTTATATGGTATTAGATATATTAATAGATTTTGTAAATAAAACTAATAATAGTGTCATTATAATATTTTAAGAAATTATTGATGATGAGATGAATAGAACTCTCCAATGTTATAATTAATGAAATAGTTAATAAACTAAATTTAGTGAAACTTTTGAATAATGAGTTTGCTACTCATTTAATAGGCTTCCTTACCTTTGGGAAACTAGGTAGGGAGACAAAATCAATGCTCTTACATGAAAACTAATGTGGGCAAATAAAGATGTTGAGTAGGACAAATCTAGGTGAGAAGCATGGATTTAAGGAGATAATTACTAATTATTTCCTTATTAAAAAAATATCCATATGAGGATGAATAATAGACTTATTGTGATATCTCTGGTGAATGTAATATTTTTTTTAATATAAGTAAAATAAATTGGAACTTATTTAAGTTTATGTAATTAGAAATACTGTTTTAATTGATTAAAAGAAATTTAGTGTTGGAAATATGGTAAGGAAAGAAATTGTTATAATTTCACGAGAAATATCTGTCAGGAGGGTGATGGAAATTAGTTCTCAAGAAACAATTAGGTTGGGCACTTACCAACCCTAACTTCTCTTATGAAAATTCCATCCCTAAAATATCAAGAGGATGGGAGGTGGGGACATCTGTGATCAAGGGAAATGAGGAGCAAGAAAGGAGAATAATGTGTTGTAGAGACACACAGACAGGTAGTGGATAAGTCTGGTTAGGACCAGATATCTGTTGCTATTCAAGATTGAGTTTTTCTTGAATAAATTACCCAGGTTCGGGTAGCTCGGGGGAGACTGAAGGCACTGGAGCACAAGTCTCAAGGTTGGGAGGATAAAACAAGTTAAAAGGTTATAAGTAGTTCAACAAGCTAAATAAGTTTACATCTGGAATATCTCACTTAATAATTATCAACAATGTTATTAGAAGCAGAATGCTAAATTTCAAATATAGTTGCATATACAAATAGTAATTAAGATGTTGTTATCACTGTGCATGTATGTACCAAAACCCTTTAAATTCAAAAATTTGCAATATGCAATATGATTTGGAAAATTAAGAGACAACATTGTATTCCTTATTTAGAAGAATTCTCAGATAGTAACATGAATATTATTGGCACAATACAAGTAGGAAAGGAAACATTGACAGAGTATCTAAGTACAAATTTGAGTGATGTTTAAGTCTTTAACTTAAACGAACAACAATAAAAAGAATATTGCTTATGTTTCTTTAAATACCAGAGAACCTTTCACATTATTCAAACCAATGCATAACCCTACTCTAATCAGGGGGAAAGCCCAAGTCTAGGTACTAATAAATGAGCCCGAATTTAGTACTTCAATAGGGCAGTATGCAAATAGTAGAAAATTGTAAATCATATAGCTGCAAGGGTTGTAGTTCTCTACGAAAGGGAAAGATTAAAATATGAAACCTTTAGCAAAAAGAAATAGCCTATGAGATCGAACACATCCATATTAAAAAGCGAAGAAATAGAGTATTATAATCTCAGAGAGCGAAAGAATCACTTAAATCTTTCTTTCCAGTACAGATGACAAGTAAATGAATGAGTCCACAGAACTTGCATAAATAGGAAGAGTAAATTTACATTAACCAGAGATAGAAACTGTCCTTCAGGATTTACAGTTCAGGAGGAAAAAACTACCCAGAAGTATGTAACTGAAACTCAAGCGGAGTCGGCTTAAAAACATGCAAACCAGTATGATTACAGTAGTCACCATTAAATTAAAGAACAATTACAACACATTCAGAAAGAGTAGAGATTTCAGGACCAGCTCCCATAAAAACAAAATAAAACGCCTCAATGGCTAGAGGCTCAGGGTCTCATTAAACAGAGAAATGAGTAAACAAGCTTAACCTAGCTTAAACCCAGAATTTCGAAGCCAGAACAAAACCACTACTCTACTAACTTAAACATGTGACATAAAACTCATAAGACCAGGGGAAAGCTCTTCTTTTCTTGTAAGATAAAATGAAACTGAGCTCATACCTATTGAAGACCAAAAGGAGTTTGGGGAGTTTTGAAAACTGGAGCTAGGCCACCTGAAACTGCACCTGTAAACCCTGTCAACAAGGCTAGTTAGAAAACACTGGCGAATGAATTAAAAAACACAGCTGGTCTTGCAAAGGTTTGACCAGTTCAAGCCCTAACTCCTTATATCCCGACCTCGTTGGGGACATGCAAAGAAAAAAAGAGAAAAAGCATACCGCTCTGATACCACTGATCCGGATTTAAACAGGAACCCAACAAAATATGGGGATAACCATATACACAAAGATTTAGTGAAAATAATGCTTCATTTCATTAATGGAAAACACTGAAATATGCTTACAAACAGAGTTGGAAATAAACCAGCTAGGGCGATGGTAGCTTATCTCTGAGAAGAGATGTGGTGGCTACATGCCTCTGAACTGTGTTACAATGAGGCTTGAAGGCCTATTTATTGTTGAGAAACAATGGAAAACCCTTAACATTCCAAAACCTAACCCCAGGAGATGAAACGCCAAACTGTGGGCCCCGTTCGGGTAAATTGGTACATCAACTTCCCAAGGTCGTAACTTTGGCATACGATCTCCGTTTAACGCGTATGATAGCTTGTTAGAAAGATCTATCCGGGAACTACCACTTTGGGAAGGGAACCATTAGCCCATGGACCTACGTTACCCCCAGATTTCCCAAAAAACGTCGTTTAGGGCCTCAAAATGGCTCCGGAAGTTCAGGACGCGAAAAACTACTAAAAATAGTAAATTGTGCTACAATTTAGGAAACTGAAAAAATTGAAAGAGACAATTGTGGGGATCCAAATGGGATAGGTGGGTGGCCACCAACATCCACCTGGATCATGGTAGCTATGCTAGCTCTTAGGAAGATCGAGGAGTTCAAGACTCACCATGTTATCATCGGTTGTCGTGATCCCTACACTTCCAAGCTCATCCCTGTAGGTGGTGAGCTTGTTCAAATATGTAGAGATCGTGTCGCCCTTTTCACACTTGATTTTCTAAAGCTTATCCTTCAGTGCTAGCTTCCTCTAATTGTTGTTGTTCTAATATATATCTTTCAATGTTTTCCACATTGAAAATGGTGTCTCCTTCCCATGGAGACTCGAGACTATGTGGTCTTGAACTCCCTCAAGAAGGATTCTCCTTGCTCTAGCCACACATTTCTTCCATTCTGCCAATTCTGTTGCATTAGTTGCTGCCAGCTTGGTGACTTCTTGATCAATGAAGTCCTTTAGACCGTTTTCCTCTAATATTGCTTCCATGCAATCCTTCTAGGCTATATAATTTGAGCTTCCATCGAGTGCATACTTGAGTCTTAAACCGTTGAATGCTATTGGTGAAATTGAGATGTGATTAGAACTCAATTTCTATATTCAGGAACTTCAAACTTTGAACTTCTCCCTTCTTGTATATTTTTCTTCACTTTGATCACCTTTACTCTAATACCATGTAGAAGTTTCCCACTGTAGATCACCTGATAATGCAATATACTAAAGCAAAATACTAGATCTACTTCTACAATCAAACTTTGTAGAAGCTTAATCAATTTGAGCTAGATCAACCAGAACACATGTAACAGAGAAGAAGAAATCATACACATGATACATAGGATAATACTATGGGGAAAGCCTTCACTAAAAACCTCGATCTTTGTATTATCATACAAGTGGAAATATGTCTGGATTACACAAAGCATTAGCTCAGAAGCTATCTTGCTATCAATACAATCCCTCTATTGCTCATAGAAAGTCAAAGGATTCTCAAAAACCTTCCCCTCTTCCATCCAAGCCTCCTATTTCCTTAATATGTTGTTTCTCCTAGGGTCCAACAGCTACCACTTATGTGAATTACCTCACACACTACTCACTAACCTCTAATCTAACTGCGTAGTCCTGAAGGAGATAATTCCTTCTACATGGATGAGTTTCCTATATAGGAAAAATCCTCCAACTAATAGTACACGGTCCCTTCCTTTGATCTCAACTGGGTCTCTGACTGAACTAACATGCATGAGTTATTTATGAGAGAATATCCAGTTATCTGAAGTGCAGCACTTACATGCATGCATGCATTAACTCATTGAACTCACAATTAATTCTACAAACTGTTAGAATTAATCTAACTGGACTTAACTCAGTTAACTGAGCTAACTAATTACAACTCAATATTACAACTCATCCTTATCTCTTTAACTGAGGGATAAATTCCTCAATTAATGGAGAAACTATTGCATGTCTTCACATAGACTTCATGTTTGATTTTCTCCAACTAATTAACTCAAGATGAATTAATTAATTATTTTTCAAATAGATACTAATATCAAATTCGAATTTTACTTCTCAATTTTAGTTCAGGGACTAACTAAAATTGAAATCCATCTTGAAATGTTATTTATAACAATGTTATTTTTAGCACCTCAATTTTTCATTCCTTGTTTCTATGTCCAACACTGGTACCCAAACTGCTATTTATAGCAATGCTATTTTTAGCACTTCTATTTTTAGCATTTCTTTACTGCTACTATTTTCAACAGGGTACTGCTGGGCGAGGAACCCTAGGACACCGGTACAGACATTAGAGTGACAGTACAAGAGTTAAAGGATGAAATGGCCCATTTATAGGAAGATAATGAAAGATGATGGAACAAGAAAACATTGTAAAAAAATTATCTGATAGACAAAATAATCAGCCACTAGTTCCTAGCCCTGAACATAGAAATATATCAGGAGAACAATAATTCCAGACAGAAGATGGGGAAATCGGGGGTGGTGAGGAAAATCATGAAGAAGAGTATGATAATGTGTCTAACCACTGAACCCAGAAAAAGCAAAAAGTGGAACTTCAGGGCGAGTTTCGAAAGATAGAGCCCCCACTTTTCGATGGAGAGCATGAAGAAGCAGCAGAAGCATGGCTCATAAATATGAACAAATACTTCCAACTCTATGAATGTGACCATAACTTGAAGGCTCGTTTGGCCATTTTCCAGCTGTAAGGAAAGGCCAGACTATGGTGGGGGGAAGTCAAGACTGTTCGGGAATGGATGAGCAAAGTATAACCTGGGAAAAATTCCAGATATATTTTAAATAAAAGTACTTAACAGAAAAATTTTATGATAAAATTAAGAAGTAAAATTCGAATTTGATCTTAGTAGCTATTTGAAAAATAATTAATTAATTCATCTTGAGTTAATTAGTTAGAGAAAATCAAACATGCAGTCTATGTGAAGACATGCAATACTTTCTCCATTAATTGAGGAATTTATCCCTCAGTTAAAGAGATAAGGATGAGTTGTAATTAGTTAGCGCAGTTAACTGAGTTAAGTCCAAGTAGATTAATTCTAACAGTTTTTAGAATTAATTGTGAGTTCATTTAGTTAATGCATGCATGCATGTAACTGCTGCACTTCAGATAACTGAATATTCTCTCATAAATAACTCATGCATGTTAGTTCAGTCAGAGACCCAGTTGAGATCAGAGGAAGGGACTGTGTACTATTAGTTGGAGGATTTTTCCTATATAGGAAACTCATCCATGTAGAAGGAATTATCTCCTTCAGGACTACGCAGTTAGATTAGAGGTTAGTGAGTAGTGTGTGAGGTAATTCACACAAGTGGCAGTTGTTGGACCCTAGGAGAAACAACATAAGGAAATAGGAGGCTTGGATGGAAGAGGAGAAGGTTTGTGAGAAGCCTTTGACTTTCTATGAGCAACAGAGGGATTGTATTGAGAGCAAGATAGCTTCTGAGCTAATGCTTTGTGTAATCTGGACATATTTCCACTTGTATGATAATACATAGATCGAGGTTTTTAGTGAAGGCTTTCCCCATAGTATTCTCCTATGTATCATGTGTATGATTTCTTCTTCCCTGTTACATGTGTTCTAGTTTATCTAGCTCAAATTGATTAAGCTTCCGCAAAGTTTGATTGTAGAAGTAGATCTAGTATTTTTCTTTAGTATATTGCATTATCAGGTGATCTACAGTGGAAAATTTCTACATGGTATTAGAGCAAAGGTGATCAAAGCGAAGAAAAATATACAAGAAGGGAGAAGTTCAAAGTTTGAAGTTCCTGAATATAGAAATCGAGTTCTAATCACATCTCAATTTCACCAATGGCATTCAACGGTTTAAGACTCAAGTATGCCCTCGATGGCAACTCAAATTATATAGCCTAGAAGGATTGCATGGAAGCAGTATTAGAGGATAACAGTCTAAAGGACTTCATTGATCAAGAAGTCACCAAGCTAGCAGCAGCTAATGCAATAGAATTGGTAGAATGGAAGAAATGTGTGGCTAGAGCAAGGAGAATCCTTCTTGAGGGAGTTCAAGACCACATAGTCTCGAGTCTCCATGGGAAGAAGACACCATTTTCAATGTGGAAAACATTGAAAGATATATATCAGAACAACAAAAATTAGAGGAAGCTGGAACTAAAAGATAAGCTTTAGAAAATCAAGTGTGAAAAGGGCGACACGATCTGTACATATCTGAACAAGCTCACCACCTACAGGGATGAGCTTGGAAGTGTAGGGATCACGACAGCCGATGATAACATGGTGAGTCTTGCACTCCTCGATCTTCCTAAGAGCTAGCATAGCTACCATGATCCAGGTGGATGTTGGTGGCCACCCACCTATCCCATCTGGACCCCCACAATTGTCTCTTTCAGTTTTTTCAGTTTCCTAAATTGTAGCACAGTTTACTATTTTTAGTACTTTTTCGAGTCCTGAACTTCCGGAGCCATTTTGAGGCCCTAAACGATGTTTTTTGGGAAATCTGGGGGCAACATGGGTCCATGGACTAATGTGTCCTTTCCCAAAGTGGTAGTTCTCGGATAGATCTTTCTGACAAGCTATCGTACACATTAAATGGAGATCGTATGCCAAAGTCACGACCCCGGGAAGTTGATGTACCAATTTACCCGAACGGGGCCCACAGTTTGGTGTTTCATCTTCTAGGGTTAGGTTTTGGAATGTTAAGGGTTTTCCATTATTTCTCAACATAAATAGGCCTTCGAGCCTCATTGTAACACAATTTCAGAGGCATGTAGCCACCACATCTCTTCTCAGAGATAAGCTACCATCGCCCTAGCTGGTTTATTTCCAACTCTGTTTGTAAGCATATTTCAGTATTTTCCATTAATGAAATGAAGCATTATTTCCTCTGAATCTTTGTGTATATGGTTATCCCTGTATTTTTTTGGGTTCCTGTTTAAATCCGGATCAGTGGTATCAGAGTGGTCTGCTTTTTCTCTTTTTTTTCTTTGTATGTCCCCAACGAGGTCAGGATATAAGGAGTTAGGGCTTGAACTGGTCGAACCTTTGCAAGACCAGCCTCGCAAATCCCAACGGCCTCCCATGGCAGATGGGAAGAAAGATGAGGGGGCAGGAGATCCTATCAAAATCTTGCTCGAAGAAGCCCTCGAGCAACAACGGAATGCGATGATGGAGAGCTTTGCCCAGATCCTTCAGCGACTACCCAGAGGCGACACATCAGCTTCCAACAGCTACTATGGAAATGCCACACCCTTAAGGGTATAGGTTAATTTTGAAATCCCCATCCTTGAGGGTCAAATAGACGCAGATTCCATAGATAAATGGTTAAATCTGCTAGAAGGGTATTTTTCTGTTCATGAATTTTCGAGTCGGGAAAAGATTGTTTTCGCTCTTCTCAAAGCAGCCCCCCATGTCAAGGACTGATGGGAAATCTACTGTGAGCAGAAGGATGAAAGCACAAGCTCACTATTTTCAGCCGCACCCACTTCGGATTCATTTCGGGATGTCGTCATGGAGTAGTACTACCCTGTCAAAAGCTATGAGGACAAATACATCAAATGGACCACGCTAAGGCAGGGACGAGACCAACATGTGCCAAAGTTCACAAACATTTTTCATACCCTTCGCACACAGTTGGGTATCAAAGATTCTGAGCTGCATCTGGTACTAAAATACCGCGGCTGCCTACATAGATACATCCAGGAAGATATGGAGTTCTTGAAAATCTCCTCACTTGGCACAACATACCGATACGTTGTCAAAATCGAGCAAAAGTTAAAATAGAAGAAGCGAGACTTTGGATCTGCAAATCCGAAGCCCAAAGGACAAATACAAGGTGGGGTGACACAAGACAACCCCTCGAAGCCACAAGAAAAGAATAACACCACGGAGTCGAAGAAGGACACAGGAAAGTGGTGTGAGTTCCACAATAGTTCACACAAGTGAGTTTCGGACCAAGCAGTCACTGGTGGCTAAGTTGAAGGCTTCCGAATCAGATGCATGTTCTGATCTTGAGCCAGAACCTGACAAGGGGAATGGCAAAGGGAAGCAGATCATCGATGCAGATCCCAGTGCCACTATTGCCACTGCTAAGATCCAGAAGAATGAGCCCAAAGAGCCAGAGGAGGGGGAACGTCTTTTCCACTCACAGATGTGGGTGAAGAGTTCACCGCTGCAATTCATTGTCGACAGTGGCAGCCAAAGGAACCTCATTTCAGCAGAGGTTGTGAAGTGGTTGGGCCTACCGACTACACCACCCCTGCAGCCGTATATTATCTGGTGGCTTCATGAAGGACGAGATCTCAAAATTCGCCAGCAGTGCCACCTTCCCTATAGCATCAAGCCCTTCACAAACGAGGTATTTTGTGATGTTACACCTCTGGATGTTTGTGATGTACTATTAGGCCAGCCATAATTGTGGAAGCGACATGTTGTGTATGAGTCAAGGCCTCATGTTGTCATTATTTCTTTGGGTGATTCATTATGCAGGATACCAGAGGTAGTCCCACCTACCACCACATCTTTGATCACTGCTAAGAAAGGCAGTAAGCTCATCTCCCAGACCAGGAAATTCATCTATTTGGTTCACTCCCAAAGTAAGGGGAAGATCATTGCAACATCCATGACCCCCACAAAGGGTTCCTCCACACAGTAGCAGTAGCAAAGGGATGCAGTCATGAAAAAACATAGGAACAACTTCTCCTCACCCACAGGGGTACCACACAAGTTTCAGGTGGACAACAAAGTCAGGTTGCATCGACAGAAAGAATGCCTTACCAGAACCCATTAGAAGCTCAGACCACTCTGACAAGGTCCTTACAGCAGTAACAAGGCTATGGGGAAAAATGTTTTGGAGCACATCATTCCTCCATTCCTTCGCCTGCACCAAGTGTTCAATGTGGACTGTCGTCGACCATGCTTCACACCATTACTAGAAACATCAGAGTTTGCAGGACAAGTTCAACATATGGAGGAACTTAATGCAATGGGGACCATTGCTTCCTAAGGGGGGAGGAATGATCTAGGTGGATGTTGGTGGCCACCCACCTATCCCATTTGGACCCCCACAATTTTCTCTTTCAGTTTTTTCAGTTTCCTAAATTGTAGCACAGTTTACTATTTTTAGCAGTTTTTCAGGCCCTGAACTTTCGGAGTCGTTTTGAGGCGCTAGAAGACTTTTTTGGGAAATTTGGGGGCAACATGGGTTCATGAACCAATGTTTCCGTTCCCAAAGTGGTAGTTCTCGGATATATCTTTCTAACGAGCTATCGTACGCGTCAAATGGAGATTGTATGCCAAAGTTATGACCCTGGGAAGTTGATGTACCAATTTACCCAAACGAGGCCCACAGTTTGGCATTTCATCTTCTAGGGTTAGGTTTTGGAATGTTAAGGGTTTTCCATTGTTTCTCAACAATAAATAGGCCTTTGAAGCCTCATTGTAAACAGTTTTAGAGGCATGTAGCCACCACATCTCTTCTCAGAGATAAGCTACCATCGCCCTAGCTGGTTTATTTCCAACTCTGTTTGTAAGCATATTTCAGTATTTTCCATTAATGAAATGAAGCATTATTTCTGCTGCATCTTTGTTTATATGGTTATCCCTGTATTTTGTTGCGTTCTTATTTAAATCTGGATCATACCAAGACTCAGTTAATGGAAGAGAGAAACTGCCAGATTAGGAACGACTTTGGTCAGATCTGATGCAGGAGGAGATAAGAAGAAGCACTAGAGATGGTTCTTCATCCAAGGAGGATGAAGAAAATTGCACCTTAGTGAGTAAGGTGAAGAAAGGGAAGGAGAAGGATTCTCATCCCAAATCGAGTTCTTCCCATGGTGGGAAGAATTCTGACAAATTGAAAGTGAGATGCTTTCATTGTCATGAGGTGGGCCATTTTGCTACAAATTTCCCACTGAAGAAATCCAAGATGGGATCCAAGGAAGGATCTGAAGGTGAGGCATTGGTCTCACAGTTCGAGTTGGATTTCACCCTCTTCACATGCATGGTTTCATCCATGGTGGGATGTGGTTAGTTTCTTGATAGTGGAGCTTCTTTCCACATGACCGACGACAAGAGTTTGTTTAGTACCTTGGAGGAGAAAGATCTCCAGATACTCATAGCAATGGGTAATGATGAAAAGTATAGTGTCTCAAGTGTAGGCAAGGTTGTTTTTTAGAGGCAGCATGGAGCTCGCATTACCTTGACCGATGTCAAGTATGTACCAGGACTGAAGAAAAATTTGGTGTTAATCGCAATGCTAGAAGACAAAGGCTATGATGTAGTGTTCAGTAAGGGAAAGTTTTTCCTTCGACACATCACCACGAGACAGGTGAAGCAGATCAGTTCACAAGTCAAGAACCTGTATGCTCTTGAGGTTTAAGATGCATGCAAAGCCTTGAGGAGTAAGGCAAATGTTGGAGACTTGGTGGTTGAGAGGGAGAGTACATTACCTCTCAACATGCAACACCAGAAGAAGTCTCAGACAATTATGGAGGAGACGCAATTGGTGAAGCAGCTTCAGGAGGTTGTAGAGAAGCCACAACCAGAGAAGCCGAGAAGAGACTGAGTGGAGGCATCCACTCATGTAGAGACCTCCAGTAGGGGGAAATTTCGAGCCAAGTGGGTAGAGGGATCACATGCATCCATACCTCCAGGTGGGAAGTGGGGCGATGTGGAGTGATAGTACCAAAAGGGTTGGAATAGGGGTAGGATCATTGAGGTACCCAACCTCTTTGACTAGACCTTGCTACGAGAGCCTCGACAGGGAGTAGCAAGACTAGCTGAGTGGGTAGAGACAGATGCGAATGGAGTGGCAGAGAGAGATATAGTGCAGGAATCCCAAGATAGTGCAGAGCTAGCATGCTGCAACAATGTGAGAGGCACATGAGTGTTGCACTAGTGCAGGATGGCACAGAGAGGTGTGCAACAGTGCAAGATGCATGGAGTGTTTTAACAGCTCAGAGGTCACAGAGGGAGAACTTGTCAATGGAAGATGGAGCCTCAACATCAAAGGATGTTTCTAGCCCAACAGGGAGGTCAGTTGGGAGAATTTTTTTGTTTCTAGAGTTGCTAGAGCAATAACACTTGGGAGAAGTGTTACATGCAGAACATTCCAAAGGTTCAGGATTGGGTTTGAGTTGAATACCTTTCTTGTTGAGAGGGAGTGTTGAAAATAGTAACAAGAAATGCTAAAAATAGAAGTGCCAAAAATAGCACTACTATAAATAGTAGTTCGGGTACCAGTGTTGGACATAGCAACAAGGAATGAAAAATGGAATTGCTAAAAACAACATTGCTATAAATATCATTTCGGGGTGGATTCTAGTTTTAGTTAGTCCCTAAACTAAAATTGAGAAGTAAAATTCGAATTTGATCTTAGCAGCTGTTTGAAAAATAATTAATTAATTCATCTTGAGTTAATTAGTTGGAGAAAATCAAACATGAAGTTTATGTGAAGACATGCAACAATTTCTCCATTAATTGAGTAATTTGTCCCTCAATTAAAGAGATAAGGATGAGTTGTAATTAGTTAGCTCAGTTAACTAAGTGAAGTCGAGTTAGATTAATTCTAACAGTTTGTAGAATTAATTGTGAGTTCAGTTAGTTAATGCATGCATTCATGTAACTGTTGCACTTCAGATAACTGAATATTCTCTCATAAATAACTCATGCATGTCAATTCAATGAGAGACCTAGTTGAGATCAGAGGAAGGGACAATGTACTATTAGTTGGAGGATTTTTCCTATATAGGAAACTGATCCATGTAGAAGGAATTATCTCCTTCAGGACTACGCATTTAGATGAGAGGTTTGTGACTAGTGTGTGAGGTAATTCACATAGGTGGCAGCTGTTGGACCCTAGGATAAACTACGCAAGGAAATAGGAGGCTTGGAGGGCAGAGGAGAAGGTTTATGAGAAGCCTTTGATTGTCTATGAGCAACAGAGGGATTGTACTGAGAGCAGGGTAGCTTGTGAGCTAACACTTTGTGTAATCTAGACATATTTCCACTTGTATGATAATACAGAGATCGAGGTTTTTAGCTGTGGCTTTCCCTAGAGTATTCTTCTGTGTTTCATGTGTATGATTTCTTCTTCTATGTTATATGTGTTTTGGTTGATCTAGCTCAAATTGATTAAGCTTCCACAAAGTTTGATTGTAGAAGTAGATCTAGTATTTTTCTTTAGTGTATTGCATTATCAGGTGATCTACAGTGGGACATTTCTACATACCCATACTTCAGGATTTCCCTACTGAAATGGTGGGGCTCCTGTTCCTATTGCTGATCTGGATGGTAGGTTCCCTGTCCTTCTCATGCTGATTATTCCTGCTTCCTATGTGCATACGACAAAACTTGTTATTTCTTACCCATAGGTCTCAGTTTTACAACCTAGGTGCTCTGATACCATATGTAATGCCTCCATGTAAAAAAAAAAAACAAATTGAAAATGATTACAATATCAACATAAACTATATATGCTAAATGTATTTGACTTATCATAAACAACATTGATTAATTATTATAAGCACTTTAATAGCTGTCATTACCATACAATTGGATTGACATGATAGTGGCGGAATTTTTTTACAACCATTGAGTATTTAGTGGACGGACTCATGATTTTCAAGGTTTACAATTTTATTCATGGATTTTTCAACTGCATAGTCGACTATCCCAACCATACAACAAACCCCATACCACGAAACATAGTATTGTCATAAATTGTTTCAGGCTTGATCTGTTGCAGGATGGTACAACCTCATGGTGGAATTTAATATATGAAAGCCACTTGCCAGGACAAGGGGATGGCCATCTCAAGATGCTTCTCCATGGTGGATAGTTGTCCCTTGTTGCTTCGTGGTTTGTACCCCATCAAGGGCTCTCCTTGCTGCATTGAATCAGGCGGTGGAGGCTGCTACTACCAGTGTTATGCTTGATCGGGCATGGGAAAGGTATTTGTTGTTGTTTTTTTTTCAATGGAGGGTTTCAGCCCCTGTTCTCATGCAGAAGGTTTCTCTGTGGTAAAACTCTGAACCTAACCTCTGTCATTTTATTTGTGTTGCTGCTCTAGAAGGCCTTCTGCACCTTGACTGTCTTTCCTTCTTGTCCACAGTGTGTTGTTATGGCTTTGGGGGAATCTACAGGGGTGTTGGAGGTGTTCTACGACAATCCGAGTAAGTCATTTAGACCCTAAGGGGCATCGTTAAATTTTTTTGCTGTGTTTTTTAATTCATTCGCCAGTGTTTTCTAACTAGCCTCGTTGACAGGGTTTGCAGGTGCATTTTTAGGTGGCCTAGCTCCGGTTGTCAAAACTCCCAAAACTCCTTTTGGTCTTCAATAGGTATGAGCTCAGTTTCATTTTATCTTACAAGAAAAGAAGAGCTTTCCCCTCGTCTTATGTGTTTTGTGTCGCATGTTTAAGTTAGTAGAGCAATGGTTTTGTTCTAGCTTCGAACTTTTGGGTTTAAGCTAGGTTAAGCTTGTTTACTCGTTTCTCTGTTTAATGAGACCCTGAGCCTCTAGCCATTGAGGCGTTTTATTTTGTTTTTATGGGAGCTGGTCTTGAAATCTCTGCTCTTTTTGAATGTGTTGTAATTGTTCTTTAATTTAATGGTGACTACTGTAATCATATTGGTTTGCATGTTTTTAAGCCGGCTCGGCTTGAGTTTCAGTTACATACTTCTGGGTAGTTTTTTCCTCCTGAACTGTAAATCCTAAAGGACAGTTTCTATCTGTGGTTAATGTAAATTTACTCTTCCTATTTATGCAAGTTCCATGGACTCATTCATTTACTTGTCATCTGTACTGGAAAGAAAGATTTAAGTGATTATTTCGCTCTCTGAGATTATAATACTCTATTTCTTCACTTTCTAATATGGATGTGTTCGATCTCATAGGCTATTTCTTTTTGCTAAAGGTTTCATATTTTAATCTTTTCCTTTCGTAGAGAACTACAACCCTTGCAGCTATATGATTTAAAATTTTCTACTATTTGCATACTGCCCTATTGAAGTATTAAATTCGGGCTCATTTATGAGTACCTAGACATAGGGTTTCCCCCTGATTAGAGTAAGGTTATGCATTGGTTTGAATAATGTGAAAGGTTCTCTGGTATTTAAAGAAACATAAGCAATATTCTTTTTATTGTTGTTCGTTTAAGTTAAAGAGTTAAACATCACTCAAACTTGTACTTAGATACTCTGTCAATATTTCCTTTCCTACTTGTATTGTGCCAATAATATTCATGCTGCTATCTGAGAATTCTTCTAAATAAGGAATACAATGTTGTCTCTTAATTTTCCGCATCATATCACATATTGCAAATTTTTGAATTTAAAGGGTTTTGGTACATACATGCACAGTGATAACAACATCTTAATTACTATTTGTATATGCGACTATATTTGAAATTTAGCATTCTGCTTCTAATAACATTGTTGATAATTATTAAGTGAGATATTCCATATGTAAACTTATCTAGCTTGTTGAACTACTTATAACCTTTTAACTTGTTTTATCCTCCCAACCTTGAGACTTGTGCTCCAGCACCTTCAGTCTCCCCCCGAGCTACCCGAACCTGGGTAATTTATTCAAGAAAAACTCAATCTTGAATAGCAGCAGATATCTGGTCCTAACCAGACTTATCCACTACCTGTTTGTCTGTCTCTACAACACATTATTCTCCTTTCTTTCTCCTCATTTCCCTTGATCACATATGTCCCCGCCTCCCATCCTCTTGATATTTTAGGGATGGACTTTTCATAGGAGCAGTTAGGGTTGGTAAGTGCCCAACCTAATTGTTTCTTGAGAACTAATTTCCATCACCCTCCTGACAAATATTTCTCGTGAAATTATAACAATTTCTTTCCTTACCATATTTTCAATACTAAATTTATTTTAATCAATTAAAATAGAATTTCTAATTACATAAAGTTCCAGTTTATTTTACTTATATTAAAAAATATTACATTCACCCGAAATATCATAGTATGTCTATTATTCATCCTTATATGGATATTTCTTTAATAAAGAAATAATTAGTAATTATCTCCTTAAATCCATACTTCTCACCTAGATTTGTCCTACTCAACATCTTTATTTGCCCACATTAGTTTTCATGTAAGAGCATTGATTTTATCTCCCTACCTAGTTTCCCAAAGGTAAGGAAACCTATTAAATGAGTAGCAAACTCATTATTCAAAAGTTTCACTAACTTTAGGTTATTAACTATTTCATTAATTATAACATTTGAGAGTTCTATTCATCTCATCATCAATAATTTCTTAAAATATTATAATGACACACACATTGAAATATACCTACCCATCTAAATATATTGCGGCAATCACTATTATTAGTTTTATTTACAAAATCTATTAATATATCTAATACCATATAAATGTCATTACCAGTTTTATGTATAAAATCTATTATTATATCTAGTACCATATAAATGCTATTATCGTAATAATATTTTGTTATATTTTTATTAATAATTTAATTTTAAATTTTAAATTTAATCTTTATTATAATTATTTTTAAATAAAAAAAAATAAATATATTTTAAATAAAAAAATATAATTAATAATTTATTAGTTATTAATAATATATTATTTTTATTTATAAATATGGTTACCAATTTAGATCTATTTATTTTGGATTTATCAAGCCAGAAAGGAGGGTTCAATTTTTTAATATAGGGTGGTTCATTATTAATTATAAATAATTATAATTATAATTATAAATATAATCACTAATATTATGTTTTTTTTTTATTTTTACCAAGTCAAAATGTTAAAGTTTACAACATCTCTACCATACTAGGATCAAATGTTTACATAGGAGTTAAGATTACTTAAGAACCTCAAATATAAAGAATTTTTTTAATAAAAAGTGAATTGGATTAGGGGAAATATTGGATAAAATATAATATTACAATATTTTTTACCACCCCACCAAATAAAAAATGGAAAAAAAATGGAGGGAAATATTATTTAAAATGTAATATTATTACATTTTACCTAATATTTCCCATCACACTTCAACCTAAATATTACATTTGCACACGTTTACTTGATTAACCATGTATAAAAATGTTATGGGTCAACTTTAAATTGAGAAAAAGAATGAATTACACATCTTATTGTAAAATGTACCATTATGTTAAATAAAATTTGCTTATATATAAATAAATGCTATAAAATATAATGATGAACTTATCATGGAAGAAGTTATTAGAATTGGAATAATCTCAAATCCCTAGGAAATTGGTGGGCGAAGAGCCACTTGGCAAGAATCTAACTTTTAAAATTTATTAAAAGTAATGGATTGTTTTACTAAATAAAATTTGTTTATATATAAGTTAATGTTATAAATAATAATGAGGAACTTATCATGGAGGATGTTATTAGAATAGGAATAATCTCAAATCCCTAGGAAATTGGTGGGTGGGAGCCACTTGGCACGAATCTAATTTTTTAAATTTATTAAAAGTCAATACAACCTAACAAACTCTGTAACACACTACAACCCTTGATAACCATTCAAACTAAGCATATGTTGAGCATATTCTCTTGAGAAGCAATCTAGGTTGAGATTATTAGAATTGGAATAGTCTCAAATCCCTAGGAAATTGGTGAGTAAGAGCCACTTTGCATGAATCTAAAATTTTAAATTTATTAAAAGGCAATACTAAAAAGTGTTTTCTTATTTATTTTTAAATATAATATATTATAATTTATATTTAATTTAAATTACTTTATCTCATTATATAAATGTAAAATAAAGTGAAATTCAAAATATTTTATTGACCATGGACATTGATTTTTAAAGTAATGTTATTATTATTTTTTAAGTGACCTTACACACAATATCTCTCATATACATATATTAACTGACACATACACATTTTTTAATTTTTTTAATGTAATATTACGTGACAATATCTCTTTCATATACTTTTATTTTTTTAATGTAATATTATAAAATAACATTTTTCATAACCTAGATTGTAGAGTGATACAATTATAATTTTACAATTTATTATTTTTAAATTTGTAAATTTAATTATTTTATTTATTAATATTGCAATTATATTGATTAATATTATTATAGTTATCATCTATTAATACAATTAATATTAACTTGTTATTCATAATACTAAATATAACTTAAATCTAGTTATTATAATTATTAGATTCCCTTTATTTTAACTATTAAATATAATTAAATATTAACTTCTTATTAATCATAATAATAAATGTAAATTAAATCTACTTATTGTAATTATTAGATTCCCTTTATTTTTTAAGTAGTTGTTCGTCACTTCATTTATTTGAGAAAAGTATTTTCAAACAACCCATTTGTTTGTTTGTTGAGAAAATACGAATACTAAATAATAAACCACACCATCATAAAATTGAAGAGAAGCATGTCCTTTTGGGCTGCAGAGATTAAATAACATAAGAGAGGGCATCGTTTTCTAATACCTCAAATCGTGGTTTAATACCTCAGCTAACATGAGATATAAGCATTTTAAAAGCCTCAAATAAATTCTATAAATATAATTCAAAAACCTTTAATTTAACTTTCGAGTCACATTCATGTTAAGTCAATATTAATGGAGTATGCACTCTTGCTTAACCATATCTCTCTTTGGCCAAGACATTGTAGCAATGATATGCAGTGTTTTAGGTTATACCACTAGTGAGTATATAGATGAGATCATCTTGACTTTCATGTCCATATACACTCTAGGATAGCCTCCTGTTGTTATTTATGATTATGCCAAGTTTATAGCTGATACAATGCATGATTAGTTTCTTAGGATGAGTAATGAGCGAGTCTTCAAGTACTCCTCTGTTTTGTATCACCTCTTTTTATACTACCAAGCTAATAAGTTCCCATTTACTCTTCAAAAGTTGGAGACAAAAGGTCACCCTAGGTCAATAATTTTCTAGACTCCATTAATCCATAAATATGACTCACCATATTCGTATACAAACTTCATAGACCTATTTGTACATCCCATTGTGACAATAATAATAGGCAACCCTCCTCCAAAAAAAAGTTCAGATATAAGGACGATCCTGCAACTCTCAAAACAATCCAAAGTGGAGAATTGGTACTTGTACCAAAACCACACTGAGATTAGAATTTATCGTTGTGAGTTGGCCCCATATAAACTACCAAAATACCTCCCAATGAGGTTATTTTCTATGAAGTACTACAAGAAGATAATCAATTCAGATGAGGTACACTTTGTCAAAGCCAAAAAGAAGGCCTAGCTTAGGATCAAAGACCAATTAGGTCCCTTCATTTGTAATAGCTGAGAAGCTGGAAAGGAGGCAGACCAAATCCTTTAAAGATTAAACCTAAAATAGAGTTTCATATGGAGATATGATCCCTTGGATTTCATCTGCAATAGAAGACACAAAACAAAATGGCCCCTTATATTCATCACCGAATCTCTGAAATAGAAAAGTACGCCAAACAATTGGAATGGGTGGAAAACACTTTAGAGGACAAGAATAGTACTGAAGTTGTTGTGGAAAACACACTAATTGATCTAGAGAAACAACTTGATGAGGATTATTTCCTGTAGGTGCGAGGAGAATCATAGGTCTAGGAAGAATCATAGGTACAAGAAGGATCAAAAGTACCAGAAGAATCAGAAGCACCAGAGAAACTAGAGATACCAGAGAAATCAGAGAAAACAGATAGACCAGAGGCCACCATGAGTACCCCCCAGTCTTGCTGACTCCTCTAAATGAGGAGAAAAGCCTCAAGAGAAATAGGGAACAGGTCACTCCTTCAGAAATAGCAACATCACAATCCTATGAAGAGACAAGCCAGGTTAAAAGATAAAGAATAAATCCTGTTTTTGAACAGGAATGTACAGAGGAGACAGCTGAGGTTACCAGCACAGAAAGAGATGGGAGCAGCAATGCCATACCATCTGGAGGCATCCTAGAACCTTCCACATCACACACTCAGATGTTGGAAAGACAAAAAAGTGTCGAGGTATCCTCTTTCAGAATGCCAGCAGATAAAGACGAAGACATCAAAGAGAGATACAAAGAGATAAAGGCCAGAAATGAGAGGCTGAAAACCCAAACCTATGCACAGTACCTGAAAATGACCCCTACCAATCAAACAAGGTTCATGTTAGCCTATGATGTCAAAGAGGAGAAGATGCATATGACCTTCATCAAGCCGACCACTCAGCAGCCGAGGACAGCAACAGATTTCAAAAGAGTGGATTTTGAAGTATTGGCAAGGGATATTCATCCCATTGACCAGATTGAGTTGCATAAACAAATAGGTGAGTTGATTTATTCTAAATTGATAGGGAAATCCATAGCAGTTCACCAACTGTAGAACTCTTTAAATAATATTTCAGCTCAATTTCAGTTGGAGAAGGCCTCTTCACAGGCCAAAGATACAAGAATCAAGTCCTTAGAGGACTTAGTGATAAAGTTGGGACATGATCCCAAGGATGTGAAAGCAACATAGCAGCTAATTAAAAAGAAGAATGATGACATTCGTGCCTTGAAGAAGTAGCTCAAAATTCCTCAATTGCATCACCCTCAAACAATGGAAGTCATAGAAGCACAAAAAGGACATGAAGAGCTTATGGACCTAGTCCTAAAGCTAAATGATCAGCTTAAAGAAACAGAGTAGGATTTGGACATTTTGATTTAGTCCAAGCAAAGTGACCTGGCCACAACTTCAACAACTGCCATCCCTACAGTGAAAACATTAGTTCCTTCGACATTGGCAGCATCATTGGCACCAATAGCTCCACCTGCCACAACACTGCCAATGACAACTAAATCCACTACAGTAGCAAGTACTTCAACTGAAAAAATAGCAGAAATGGTAAAATCTATGGAGGAGATGTCCATCCAAGCTTCAGAGCTCAAAATCTTAGAGGAGAAAGTGGCAAGTTTAGAAACTGACCGTACACTTACCCAAATTCAGCAAAGAGAAGAAACACAGAAAGCCCTAAGGATGGGTGAGAAAATCAAAGTCCTGGAGAAAGATTTGACACTGCAGAAGCCACTAGGACAGACTAAATATATGCTCTAGGCCAATCTCGTTGACTCTATCAATGATATTTGGCCATCAATTCAATTTATATTTGAGCAAAATGAATTGGTGAAGTTAGCCACTCAGGCTATTCAGAAAGAAAGGGAAGAATTAGGAGACCAACCTGAAGATGAAAATTGACTCATCCACCTCCTAAACAGTAAGAACAGATATGAGCTCCATGAGCTTGGTGTAGAGGATAGGATTGAAGCCATCCTAGAGATTAAAAAGGCTCTTTCCAAATGAAACATCATGCTCAATCTAGAAGAAAAGTGCCACAACATGCAGGTGGCCATTGAGAGGTTTATGGTCAAATTTCAAATTTTGAGGGAAAAAGGCCTTCCCAGTCCTATTGTCATCAATGATAAACTCATGACCCAATTGGAATAGTGATAGACTCAGGAGGTTTGCCAAGGAACAAGCCAGCTCTTAAGGCATTAAAGCTTTGCCTACTGGCAAAGTATTATTGATTCACTGGAAAACCTGCTTTTCCTAGAACACGAGGTGAAGCATTTGTTTCTCACCAAGCCTAATTTTGCAAAATACACAGAGGCAGACGAAATTTACAAAAGAATGTTAAAGGTGAGATTTCCTGAGGCAGAATCGTGGGAAAAAATGACATATTTACTATGAAAAAGTTTCTCATCAGAAAGTTACCACAGTAAATCTGAAGGTAGCGAGGTGAAACAGGTGAAAGACAGATAAGTAGGGTTAATGAGTAATAGAGTCAAAGAGTATCAGTGAAAAATCAAGGTGAAGAAGATTCTAGTGTAGAAAATACCACAACTACCAACCAACTTAAAGGGCTTAAGGGTCAATAGAAGCAACCAACAACACCACAATAAAAGGGACAACAAGAAATAGTTTTACATCTATCTCTATCTTCATGCATGAAGATATTTTATTCCCTAGATTAAATCTCAAATTGTTATGAGATATTTTACAATTATTTTTTGTATAAATACTTCACATTTCGAAGTATGTAGGTGTGGATTCCAAGACATTTCTATAGGCTTTTTCTCTCAAATCAAAATTGTATTATATCAATGATTGGATTAGCTTGCTAGATCAATGAATAAAAATCATATATTTTATAGGATTCTTGTGTAAAGCGAAATACAAATAAGTGTTCTCTCATGTTTATTGGTGTTTCTCTTATGTTTCTTCATAATCTTGTTTGTTTATCTAAAATCTAAATGTATAACATGGAATGATATTTCAGAAATTGCTTGAAAGCACTCTGTCTTGACTGTTTTACATTCTGAATATTTTCTGCTCAACTATCTTAGTTAGGGAATTCTTAATTTCTCCTTAGCTTCTGTAGTTTCTACCCTGGTCTATAGCAAAGGATTCTTAATTTCCCTTTGTTCATGATCACCCTCTTTTCTTCATTCTGATTCTAGTCCAAGGATTCTTAGCTACCCTTTCACCCTAGTTAGAATCATTTCATCCATTAGACCTGAAGATTTTCCTTTTGCTTTGCTAGCCTACCCTGTGAACATTCCCTTTATTGATTTCGTCCAGTTATGCTATCCATTGATTGACTTGGTATCCCAATGGCTTGAAGACTTTGCTCTACCCATCTGTTCCAAGAATTCCACCACCCAACCTTCAATCCAAAAATCAAAACCCCATGAACACTAATAACTAGCCTAAAATCTAATAAAAACAAAGCTAAATCATAAAGAGAGAGCCCTCTTTGTACTTAGGTTGGCTAGAACCTAAGCCTAAAAGATTGGTTTTTGGTTACCTCGAATGATTTCTTCTTTTGATAACTTGTAGGGAAAACTTCCGAGTGATAACATAGTGGTGACTCCACTACGAAACTCAAATCCTCAGTGTTAATAAACCTTTGAGAAAATTTCAAGTCTTTATTTCAAGCCTCTTGAAGGGTTTATTAGACGTTATTTACAAAATTTCACAAAAAGAAAGTAACTAGAAAAGTTCGAAACTATGGCTTCAAGGAGAACTCACTCTACCAGGGCCAATCCAGATCCAAACCTTGGCCCAGTAGTGGATAATCCCAACTTGATTTCGAGAAGATCCAAAAGGCAAGAAAGTTGAGTAAGTCTGACACCTTCAATCAAAGCAGATTCATGCCTTGATTAGTGGTTGTTTTTAGAAGATCTCCCCTTTGATGAGCCATTTGACCTTTCCCTATTTAGAACTACGTCTGAAAGTGCCCTTGATGACATAGTTCTAGATCTAGAGTTTATTACAGATCTTGAAGTCCAAAAGGCAAACTATTCAATTGATGATTATATTCTAAATTCCCCTTAGTCATCCCTTACTATTGCTAAGATCCCAGAGCTTTTTGAACTAGTGTCAACTACCCTTAGTTTACCATTATTCCCTTCCACCTCTGAAATTCATTCCTTACCTCCATTTATACCTTCACTTCCCTACCAACTTATCATTACACATCAATCACCCATTACTCCCAGTTCTCCATCAACTATCGTATCATCTCCTGGTACCCCAACCCCACTTCTTAGCCCTGCCCAACTTAGAGCCATGGCAAATAGATATGCTCCTCTTGTGTTACCTACCCCACTTGGTGCTATGCCACAAAATTAAGAAAACAAAATTGTCCAATTTGATGGCATAGGACCTTATACAACACAACATCATGTAAACAAAATGACAAATTACTTTTAATTACATGAAATTGATATTGGATATGTTCAAATGAGACTTTTTGCTCAAACTCTAGCTAGTGATGTTAGCAAATTGTTTAGAGCTTTACTTTCCAATAGCATAGATAGTTTAATTATATTTTATCAGCAATTTTTAAATAGATGGGAAAAGAAAAAGAACCCTCTACAGATCCTTTCAGAATACAAAAACAACAGAAGAGGACCAAATGAAACAATCCAGGATTATTATACCAAATTTAACAATACATACAATGCAATACCAATCAATCTTAGACCCCCAACTGAATTAGCTCTGATAAATTTTCCTGATGGGTTTGATACTAATATGGCCTTCCAATTTAGAGAGAGAAATCCTCCAACTTTATAAGACATGCAGAGTGTAGCAATTAGTGTAGAAGCTAACTTGCTAGCAAAAAGAGCTAGGGTTAGAGATGAAAGAAGAGGATCTGCCAAAGATGAAGCCTCACCCTATGGCCTTAAAATATATGTTCTAACCAAGGGTATGGAAAAAATGATGGATTGGGTAGAGAACATTGAGAGGAAGCCTCACTGGGATAATCAACAGGCACCTCCAATGAGAAACCCAAACTTTAGAAAGAATCAAAATCAAAATACTGGAAAGAATGGACCTGATCAGAGTATTAGGCCTCCTTTTCAAGAAAACTATGTTGAAACATCCCATTATAAGACCCCGAACAAGACACACAAATTAACGTGATGGGATTAGATGATGACGACATTGTCTTCTTGACCCAAGATGAGCAGGAACTGCATATGCTGCAGCAATTGCAGGCCCAATCTGGAGAATAATTTGATTATAAGCAAGGGTCTGATTTTGTCATTTTTCAAGTACACAAACAATACAATTTAAGGAGTAAAAAGAATTCTAATACTCTTGACCAAACCAATAAAACAGTACCAAATCAACCTAAGAAAATCAAAATAGCTCCAATTACTAAGACTCTCCAAATCCTCCCTAGACAAAATCAGAACCCTTCTGGTCCCACCACTGTATATATAACCCATGACCAACCCCCTGATGATCAAACATCCACTTCATTCCCCTCCAAGGAGACAGTGGAGAAATCTCCATACACCATATTAGAAAATCCACAGAAAAAGACTTCAAATGCAGAAAAAAAGAGCAACCTACTCCAAATCATGCTATGAAAATTCCAAACACACAAATAGAAAAAGCCCCTTTTATTTTCAATTTGGGAGCAGAGGTAGCTAAACTGAAAATTTCAGTTCCCTCAATAGAGCTGATTAAAGATGAAACCTATAAGTCTCAAATAAGAAAAACCTTAAACATTGTTGAGAATGAAGACTCTGTCAACTTGTTTGATGATCAGCTTGAGCTTATATTCGGTCCTGATGTTAATGACAAACCATTAGAAGGAGTGATACCACCCTTTTATATTATCCTTAACATTCATGATAAAATATTACATAATGTAATGTTAGATTCAGGGGCTTCATAAAATTTAATGCCTAAATCAGTTATGGAATAGTTAAACTTGGACATCACTAGACCTTACAAGGACTTATTTTTATTTGATTCAAGCCAAGTAAAGTGTCTAGGATTAATTAAAGACCTGTGTGTTTCCTTAGTACAATATCCTGCTAAGACCATTCTCGTGGATATAGTAGTTGTTGATATCCCACCTAAATATAGCATGCTATTGTCTAGATCACGGGGAGCTAAACTCTAAGGATCTTTGCAACTTGACATGTCATATGCCATAATCTCAGTCTTTGGGAAACCTAGAAAGTTGTATAGAGAGACCCTAATGAAATATGTGGTGAGTAGCTGGGATAGACCTCAAAAATTTCCTATCTACTCCATGCATTCTGACATTGCTTCTTTCATTTTTTATAATGCTAAACAAACATAACAAACCACTTCAAACAGTATTATTTCAGAACCAAAAGAAATTGCAGTTACAACAAAACAAGAAACTGTCCAAACTCAAGAGATTTCAAATAAATAAGATGATCAAAACACCTCAAACAAGGAAATTGTTCTTCCCCCTAACAGTGAAAATTATGAACATGAGATATTATGGCACCTTGAATTTGATGGACAAGTGAATAAGTTAGGAGTAGGAGCAAGAGTGTGGAAATATAATTTGGAGGATGATCACTCAAAGGGCTATGCTTACAGAATGAATTTCAAATGCACTAACAACATGTCTGAGTATGAAGCACTTCTTTTAGGTCTTAAATTAGTTAGAAAGTTAGGAGCTTGTTGATGCCTCGAAAATCGCTGCATCAACATCAGGGAAAACTACTCAGTCTGGACCTTAAAGCAGCTCCTTTTTCGTTTGGTGTGGTGGCTCCAACTAGATATAATGGGACCAATTTCCCAATGATATATAAGTGGGATGGATAAGTGATTGATTTATAGTATCTAATGGAAATGATGAATGATCTATTTTGACGATACAAATATAAAATGGACGCATGGTAAGCTTGAGCTTGACAATTTTTTCATTCACCTCAATTCTATCTCTCCAGAAATAAAATTTACTATGGAACTGGAGAAAAACATGAGCATCCCATTTTTAGACGTTCTAATCATCAGGAAAGAGGATGGCTCTTTAGGCCATAAAGTCTTCAGGAAGTCAACACACACAAAAAGTTACCTCCATGCTGAATCGCACCATCACCCAGCCCAGAAGTTTGGTGTTCTAAACACCCTTGCCATCAGGGCCCTTCGAATATCTAACTCAGAACATCTGATTGAAGAAAAGAAGCATTTGGTTTCAACCTTTAAGAGCATAGGTTACAAAGAGCAAGAGATTAAAAGAGCCATAGAAAAAGCCGAAAGAAAGTTACTATCTCTTAAACCTAAAGCTCAAGACCAGACTCAGAGTGGTAAGGTTTTTCTACCTTATGTTCATGGAGTTACAGATAAAATCGCTAAAATCCTAAGGAAGAAAAACATCATCACACATTTCTCAGCCCCTGGAACTATTAGGCAAGGTCTGCGGTCTATAAAAGATGAGGTTGACAAACATCAGCTCAAAGGGGTCTACAAAATAGATTGCTCATGCGGAAAAAGCTACATTGGTGAAACAGGTCGCTCCCTCAAGACAAGGCTCAAAGAACATGGCACTGATATCAAGAATGAAAGATCTCGTACCTCAGCCTTGGCTGAACACTCTGCAAAGACGAAGCACCATATATGCCTCGAAAGCGCATCAATTATCGCAAGGGAGGAGCAGCAGCAGAGACGGAAGATCAGAGAAGCGCTTGAAATTATCAAGCATCCTCATAATCTAAACAGAGATAGCGGTATGGAGATTAGCAGCAGCTGGCTTCCCTTGATCAAAGAATCAAGATCCCAATCTAACCCCAAGTAAATCAGGTAAGCAGGTAAGTTATTCTAATAACCCTATTTTATTATTAGCTGAGTTTAATAATTTGCCCTAAAATTTCTCCATAGCATAGGTAATTTTATTTATTAATTAACATACTCTTATTATAACTAATTAATGTGGAT